>CBVK0100413473.1:0-19651 GCA_900067695.1 Picea abies
TTTGTGTCTGATACCCAGTTTCAACTGCACTTGGTACCTAGACCCTTTCTCCTTCTATTTTTACCAAGAGCTATGAGGTAGCGGGTTGTCATAGTACAATTTCAATTGGTTTCCATTCACCAATCCTTCCTTCCATTCTCCATTCAAAGTCTTCCATTGCACAGCTCCTCCTTCCATAACATAGACAACCTCATATGGTCCCAGCCAATGGGTTTTGAAATTTCCTAGATGCTTCATGAATTTGTTGTCATATACCAGTACCAGATCTCCTTGCTTAAATGATTTCTTCTTGATATGCCTGTCATGGTAGGTCTTTTCTCTTTCCTTTTGCACCTGCTGATGGAATCTTCCAATGAATCGATCGTCCTCCAGTTTGATTAACTATGCGAGCCTCTCTTGAACAGGGCCAGTGTCATCCATATCTGTAAAGGTTGTGATTCTTAAGCTAGGGACCAAATATTCCATCAGGACAACTGCTTCTAGACCATAAACCAACTTAAAGGGGGTCTGCCTTGTTAGCTTATTGCAAGTGGTTCTATAGGCCCATAGTACTACTAGTAATCTTAAATCCCAGTCATTCATGTTTACACTGCAAATCTTTGTCAGTGTTGTCTCCAAGATCTTGTTGAAAGCTTCGACCGTCCCATTAGATTGTGGATGGTAAGGTGTACTCTTATGATGATGAACTGCAAATTCCTCAGTCAAGGCTTCAATTGTTGTATTAATAAAATGTGTGCCTTGATCGCTCATAAGGATCTTCAGGCATCCAAACCTGGTTATGATGTCATAAAATATGAAGCACGCAGTTGTAGTTGCACTATAGTCTTTAACTTCTCTTGCTTCGGCCCATCTAGTCAAGTACTATTTCGCAGTGATTATGTACCTTGCTCCTGTGCGCTTTCTTGGTGGGGTTATAGGTCCCACGAAGTCAATGGCCCATTTCTCAAATGCTTGTAAGGTTAGTTGAGGTGCTAATGGCATGTCATCTCTTCTAGATGGTTTCCCAACTCTTTGCCATACATCATAAGCTCTGTAGTAGTTTTTAGCATCTCTGTGTAGAGTAGGCCACCAGAGGCCAGCTCTAAGAACCTTCTGTGTTGTTGTTTTTCCTCCGTAATGTCCTCCTGTGATGCCTTCATGAGCTTATGCTAAAATCATTGGTCTTTCTGCTTCCATGACACATATCCTTAGGATCTCATCAGGTCCCATATTATATAGTTGTCCAGCGATAAGTGAAAAATTTGCAGCGCGCACTACCAGTTGTTTCTTCTAGGTGATTGTATATTCACTAGGTGCCATTCATGTTGACAAGAACTGGACTATCTCGATGAAGTGATCATCAATCTTTCTGATGGCCAACAACTGTGCATCCGACAGTGTATCCTCCAAACTAGTAGGTTCCTCACCGTGTTCCAATCTCGACAAGTGGTCGGGGCCTTTTTTCATTCTCCCTGGCTTAACCATGATCTTGAAATCATATTCCTGAAATAGTAGAAGCCATATGCATATTCTTCCCCCCAACACTAGCTTGTTGACTAGGTATTTCAATGCAGAGTGATCAGTAAACATTTTAAATTGTCCTCCCAACAAGTAGTGGTGAAACTTTTGCAGCGCATACACCATGGCTAACCCTTCTCTCTCAGTGGTGGTGTAATTAATCTCAGTTGTTGATAGCTTCCTACTAGCAAAGGCTAACGGGTGGTCAATGTCTCCAGTTCCAGGTTGTGCTAGAACTGCTCCTAATGTGATAGAAGATGCATCAACATGCACATGAAATTATTTTCTCCAATCTGGGAAAACCAGAATATGCACAGTAACCATTTTCTGTTTCAGTGTGTCGAAGCTCTGTTGGCATTCTTCTGTCCAATGAAACTGACAGTCTTTATTCAAAATATTTTGCATGGGTGTTGTGATATGTGCATAGCCTTTAATGAACTTCCTATAGTATCCAGTATGTCCCAGCGCAGTGCACAGTGTTTGACTAAAGTAGGAGGGGGAAAATCAACTATAATGGCAATCTTAGATGGATCTACCAACAATCTCTGCTTACACACAATATGGCCTAGAAACACGCCAAAGGGTGAAAATAAGATGCACTTCTTCAGGTTCAGGGCAATCTGACATTTCCTGCACTTATCCAACATTAGTCTTAAGCATTCAATATGATTTTGCAATAAACTAAAAACAGTCCAATCATCAAAATATGCTTCCAGAAATTTATGTAAAAACTCCTTGAATGCTTCGACCACCACCCTAGAAAATATGGTTGGTGCATTCTTCAATCCAAATGGCATCACTGTATACTGGTAGGATCCCCATTCTGTGTCAAATGTGGTCTTTTGATGATCTTCCTTGGCAATCTTAATCTGATGGTATCCTGAAAATCCATCGGTGAAGGAGTAGACCTCTTGTCCTCCCACGTTATCTAACACTTCGTCAGTAAATGGTGTAGGGAATGGGTCATGTAAATAGGCATCATTCAGTTTCCTGAGATCTACACAAATCCTGATTTCTTCGGTCTTCTTATCCTACACCACCATAGGGATAATCCACTCTGACTCTTCAACAAGTTCTATGATTCCTACTTCCAACATTCTGTCTAATTCAATCTTCACTTTCTCCTTATATTTAGGATTCAATATGTAGGGTTTCTGTTTAACTGGCCTTGCATATGGCTTCAAGGGGATCTTCATCTCTCCCATGGTCCCTTTAATGCCCTTCATATCAGTGAACTTGGTTGGAAACAAGTCCTGATATTCATGCAGTAACTCTATGAACTTGTCAATAGTGGCAACATCCCAATAATCTCCAACATTTGCAAGATTTGGTGTTTGCTCTGTTCCAATATTGACTTTCTTGATTTTAATTGGTTGTCCAATGAAAGGTATCTCAACTCATCGTCCTTCTATGTCTCTATGTCCTTATATTTCGGCGATGTACACCTTCCTAGGATCATTGTCTTCATCAACATTGATATTGTAACAGCCCTGCAATTTCTGAAGAGGCGCAGTCCATTCGTCATCTTCTTGCTCCAAAGGGAGGCTAAGTGCCTCCTCAAATACTTTTTGTCTTACAATATGTAACACTTGATCCACTGTAGGATCTTGGATTTAAAATAAAAAGGTAGTTACAAAATTCTAAGTCATACCTTCCTATTCTCCAGTGATGAGGCGCAGTTATGCTTGAAGATACCAATTGATAGAGTTTGTGTCCAGCGTGTTAATGAATTTGTGCATGCACTGCTCTTGAGGAATGTTTCTCTAGGCTTCCCCGCAACTTCGCACATAGTCCTTCAGACAACTTTGACCTGTATACCTAACTTCGCAGCCTTCTACTTGTTCTGAAAACCGCATTGTGATCAAAGTGTGACATTGTATTCAGTCTGTAATATTGTTTTTGTGTGCCCCCCACCATCTTGTTGGAGTTGTTTTCAAGGCCTCATCCAGTGCCAACAATCTTTGTTGTATTGGTATAATTTCTTCAAATTCCAACAAGAAAGCTTCTAAATGATTTAGACCATCAAAAGTGGGCAAGTTACTTATTGTTGTGTTGATCCAACGAACTTCTCTGGTTAATCTAGCACATCTCCTGGTAGATACTTCATACATTTGGTTATGCTAGTTCTCCAATGCTTCTTCTAAATCTGATGAACATGCGATGTCACTTCGCCAGCTTAGGTTTCCATCTGTTGTAGGATTAATGTAATTCTATTGTATGGTTGTCAATTTGTATATGTTTTCTAGCTCATATGCGTGGTCTTCTTCTCTGATGGGCTCTGTGTATCTAGGACCTTCATCAGGATCCAGAGGTGCGATGAACCTAAGGCCATTTTCTTCAAACGTCATTCTTCTTTTCTTCAAGTCAACAACAATAGAATTATTGAAAGCCCAATCAATTCCTAATAGTGTGAGGTAAGGACAACGCTCATCGACTATCTCAATCACCTCGAAGTCCATAAATGTTCTGACCCCGTCGATGTCCACAGGGACATGTTCCAATATTCCAAATAGGATCACAACCTGTTGATTGGCCATCCTAAGCCTGATGGGGGAATAGATCAACTTAGGTTTTCCCATCAGTGCCCAGGTCTTCTTTGTCATGACATTGACCTCCGACCCTAAATCAAGGACCACATAGTCTATATCATACTCTCCAATTTGAGCGTTCAGGTGTAGTTCCTTATTTTTCCTTCTCTTTTTGGATAGTTGATGTACCACTTTATTCAGTAGAGGATCTATCTTTCTTAGCTCATACTGTTTGATCAAGTTTCGTAGCTCTTGTACAGTGCTCTCATCCTTTATCAAATTAATGCAAGTGCATAAAAATTCCATGATCTTACTTACCTCTTTTCCTTCTCTGGGCGAAGTAGACTAATCTAATGCTAGAGGCATTCCATATTATCTTACTTCTAGGTGAGCCTTTGATGAAGAAGCTTGATCTCTCCTAAAAAAAATTCTTGCTTCCTCAAATGCTTGTTTCTCTTTCTTTGGATCAAACTCTTCTATCTTCTCTGCATCTTTTCTGACTCCTTATTGTTCTGTAGTCTTCCCTGGATTCATTATGTCTTCTCCTGTATCAGCACCTCCTCTAGTGATAATAGCGACTCTGAGATCTACTCCATAAGGTTCGGATGTGATTAGTTGTACTTGTTGGTTTCCTCCTCGTCTTTCCTGAAGTTTGGCTAACAATGCAGGACAATCTTCTATGACATGTTTAAATGAGTTGCAGTAGCTGCAAGTGGTACAAGGGTTCTAACAGTCCCTTGCCAAATGTCTTGGTTGTGCGTAGTTATAACAAATGATCTAGCCTCGACCTTGACCCATACCTCCTGCCCATCCTCTTCCTCTGAATCCACCACGAGGGTTGAAGTTTTCTCTTCCCAGGGAATTATACTGTGTAGTGTTCCCTTCTTGATGTACTTCACCTTGAATTTTGTATATGTCCCTTGACCTTTCATGCATGAGGTCATAGGCCCTACAATCCCTATCATCACGCCCTACTGACTTACAAAATGTGCAACACAAATTTGTGGGTGTCTGAACATATTTTTGCATGTAATAGCATTCACCACGGCGATGCCTATTTCTACATACCTCGCACCAAGGTAGAGTAACTTGCTTCAAAGGGCTCGAAGCTCTGGATGCCAAGTACTCATGGAATGGGGGACAGTGCTCTTTGTCATGACCTTCTGTTTTGCATCTAATGCACCAGATATCTTCTCTCTTATCTTTTCCCTTATATTTTTTCATATCTTCGACCTACAGTGATAAGCTAGTTAAATGACTTAAAATTTGACTCATACCTGTTCTAGATTCTCCCATAGGGGTTGATTCTAGCTTCATAGCAATATCCAGTGCCTCAGCTTGTGAAGAAATCTTATGTTGCATCAGAGGGACTCTGATGTGTGGTAAGAGGGTAGCGATGAACCATTCCTTGTTCTACTTGTCTGGTATCTGAAAAGTTAGTCGACCTGTTAAGGTTTTAAACCTATGATCAAACTCCCAAACAGGTTCAGCTACTCTTTGCTTGATTTCTTTCAACTCTGTAATGCATTGTGACTCTGACTTAGGTTTCTTGAATTATGCAACCAACGCATTATTGATCTCATTCAGTGGTTTAGGCTGTGCAGTTCCTTGGACAAGCTTCATGTACCATCTCAATGTGTGGTCTCTCAGGGTAGTATTAAACTGATCTCGTTTAACAGCTTCGTCGGTGACATTCTTAATACTCCATACAACTTCACATAGAAATGAGTGTTGATCAGGATCTTCAGATCCATCTCCTCTAAAAGTGGGTAACCTCATCTCATCTTCCATAGATATTCCTAAGTTTCCTGACTGAGTGTGCGTTGAACCACTTGTACCAGTGCTCTGAGTGCTCTGATAACTCAGGTTACTCTGGTTACTTAATGTTGTTGAAACAACAGGAAGAGTAATAGTACTTATTTCAATAGTCGGCGCAGTTCCTGAAGTTTCTGGCTCTCCTCGACAAGGTTCTTCAGTCTTTTCTTCTCTTGGACCAATGGACCCTGAATGTTCCTCGTTCAGTAGTTCTTCCTCTTCTCCACTATAAAACCCGTCTTCCTATAGAAGAGGTTCGTGATCTTGCTCAAACAAGTTCGCCAAAGGAACTTCCCTGAAGGTCCTTCCACTATGTGTATGTCCAACGTCTGTGTCGTTTTCCCTGTCTGAGTTCTTGAACATTAGCTTTTCAATTTGACCCACTACTGTATCTTCAAGATGTTCTTCTCATGCAATAGCATCTTGATCTTAAACTTCAGAAATTGTAAAAATTTTCCTCTGGGTCCCTTAAAGAAATATATTTCTACTTGGCTATATGACTATACCCTATCAATAGAAAACTTGGTGATATACATTCTGATGGTACTATCAAACCAGTAATCTACTACTCTTGACACGGCGTTATCAACTCTTTTGACCCTCTTTATTAGCGTCGACGTCCAAACCACAGGCGGTCTAGATCTGATCTCAAACTGGGTATCTACTAACCTGGCTAACCACTCGTATAGCTCCTTATGAATTCCTCCAAAGAAAATCTCGTGTGTATCAGTAAAGATATACCTTCCCAACCAGTCCTCGGTTCTAAGCTTAGGGTTCTTGTTGTGGGCTTCTGTGAAGTACTCTTCTTGTTCTTCTATCCACTTATGAATCTATGTCTTTGATGGAAACCACCTTGATGTTCCCTCAAGAAGATCACGGTCTCAGAAATGGAACCATTTGTTGGCACAGGGGAAGACCCAGGGTTCAACGCTCAAGAGCACACCAACAAACCCTAACTACTGGCCCTTTCGGGAACACCTGCAAAGCAGATGCAGTCTCACCCGAAGTAGCAACACTCTCACACAGATCTAGCTATTCTTTATCTTTCTTAAGCCTACTGCGTGAACTATATCTCGGATCTACCACAATATTGCATTAACAGTATATCAGAGATCAGAAGAACACAACATCAATCACACATAACAACAGGATATATGTGGTTCAACCTCTCCCTAGGGATACGTCCACAGAATTGTGCTTTATAATATCTTAAGTGAAATCATACAGTCCTATCTGCGCTCTTAGCTATCATATATTCTCTCTTTCTCTCTTTCTCCCTTCCCTGTGCACCCAACTGCAGGGTTTATCTTCGCACCTAGTTAAAGATCTTACAACACAGAACACTCTCACAATACTTCTCTCTCAACAATAACAACAATCACTCAACAACATTAACAACAACCACAACCCAGGTCCTCTTGACCCTTATTTATACATTACAATAGCTCACCGACTGCCTTAGGCTGAAACCTAAGTGCCAAAACCCTAGGTCTCTAAAACCCTAGCTCAACTTGACCTGTGTTTTTAGGGCTTCGCCAGCCTGTCTTTCCTTCTTTCTCTCGCAGTGATCTTGAAGCATCTACCATTGGCTTTTCCCGCTTGTTGAGTTGTCCATGATCCATCTTCCTTGTTGATCTGTCATCCTCGATCTCCTTGTCCAATGGCTTGCTTTCTCTTACTTCGCTCTGTCTTTTCTGCTCTTCTTCTCACTTCGAGTTAGTATCAGTCACTGGTATTCCGCGCAGTTCGCATTTCGTATTTTCTACCTTAATCTTCGCTCTCTTCCAGAACCAAGGGCCAACAATCACAATCATCATAAACAGGACCCATGGGAAATCTTTGCTCTTAGTCTTCTGCAGGCCCGGAATGGCCAATTTCCTCACAATATTTTTCTTCAGTGAATATAGGATAAGATTTTGTTGTATGTTCTTGGAAATCCTGCATATCCAGCTTAGAATCTTATTCATAGCTATCATACACAGGTTGGTTGCTCCCCAAGTTAACGAGATGAGAGGTAGGGATCTGTTGCTCTTCAGGCTTCGGACAAGAGATAATCTGCACCTTCAACTCTTCGTTGGGATATCCCTCAGAAGTTGTTTGCTCTTGGTCATCGCTCAAGATCACTTCTTCATCATAAGCAGGGCTGACAAGAACATCTGTTTTAAAAACTGGAATATCCACTACATTTTCTTCATAAGAGCGGAAAGCATGCTCTGCCTTCAATTCCTCCATTCTGGCAGAAAGAGATTTTACCAAATCCGTCAACTCTCCCAAGGCATCTCTTTCACTCTCATAGCTTTCACTGGAAATCTCCACACTAGTACATATTGTAAAAAATCTGACGTTCTATTTGCGGCGTTATGAACAAAATTGGTCATACTGTCAAAAAATAGAGGAAATTTTAATTTTTTTTTTATGTCTCTCTTGCCCGATGACGTCGCTATTGCCATGTTGATGTCTCTCTTTCCACGTTGTCATCTCTCTTGCCACGTTTTCCATGTTATCGTCTCTCTTGCCACGTTTGTGACATAGTCTTCTCTCTTGCCACGTTTGTGAAGATAGGTGTCGCAGTTGCGACGTTGTGGAAACTAGGTTTTCCCCCTCCAATGGTCACCTAGTATTTTGACCAAGTCAACTTTGATTTGGTCAATGATCGTCGAAATTGCAACATTATAAAATCTATAAATATGTTGCATTTTATGGATGTTGCGACAAGTTTTCTATAATAACGACACTTCAAAAAGGGTTTGCGGGTCTTCTCGGCTAGAATACAACTATTAAAAGACATTATACTAGGGCTCTTCTCATTTCGTTTTAATTTTATGATCAGTTGAGTTTTAAAGGAAACAACTATTAAAAGACATTGTACTAGGGCTAGAGTACATGATGAGCAACAGTGACCTGTGAATGGGGCCAACGTTGAAATTTTTTCAAAACGTTTATGTATGACATCATACATCCTTGAGTCTTGAAACCCTCCATACCGTCAAGGCATGTGTCTAGTCTAACCATGTCAAATTTCGATGCATACAGGCACATATTGAAGAAATTTCAACATTGGCCCCATTCACTACTCACTATGCGGAGTTGGTGCATGCCATTTTTGGTGGTTTAATTGGAAGTTCCATGACATTTCAAGAGAGTTCCAACAAAGATTCTACAGATGGAAACAATGACATTTGACAATGAGACGCCCATTATGAACGTTGTTGCAAACATGGATGATCTCAAATATTATGTGGTTAGGACATCATACATCCTTGAGTCTTTAAACCCTCTCATGTCGTCAAGGCATGTGTCTAGTCTAACCATGTCAAATTTCGATGCATACACGCACATATTGAAGAAATTTCAACATTGGCCCCATTCACTAGTGCTCACTATGCAGGGCCGATGCATGACATTTGTGGTGGTTGAATTAGAAGTTCCATGACATTTCAAGGGAGTTCCAACAAAGATTCTAGAGATGGAAACAATGAAATTTGACAAATATGAGATGCCCCATTATGAACGTTACTACAAACAATGGACAATCTCAAAGATTATGTGGTCGGGACATCAAACATCCTTGAGTCTTGAAACCCTCCCATACCATCAAGGCATGTGTCTAGTCTAACCATGTCAAATTTCGATGCATACATGCACATATTGAAGAAATTTCAACGTTGGCCCCATTCACTGCTCACTATGCGGGGTCGGTGCATGCCATTTTTGGTGGTTTAATTGGAAGTTCCATGACATTTCAAGAGAGTTCCAACAAAGATCTATAGATGGAAACAATGACATTTGACAATGAGACACCCATTATGAACGTTGTTGCAAACATGGACGATCTCAAAGATTATGTGGTTGGGACATCATACATCCTTGAGTCTTGAAACCCTCCCATACTGTGAAGGCATGTGTCTGATCTAACCATGTCAAATTTCAATGCATACATGCACATATTGAAGAAATTTCAACGTTGGCCCCATTCACTAGTGCTCACTATGCGGGGTCGGTGCATGACATTTGTGGTGGTTGAATTGGAAGTTCCATGACATTTCAAGGGAGTTCCAACAAAGATTCTATGGATGGAAACAACGACATTTGAAAAATATGAGATGCCCCATTATGAACGTTGTTGCAAACATGGACGATCTCAAAGATTATGTGGTCGGGACTTCAAACATCCTTGAGTCTTGAAACCCTCCCATACCGTCAAGGCATGTGTCTAGTCTAGCCATGTCAAATTTCGATGCATACATGCACATATTGAAGAAATTTCAACGTTGGACCCATTCACTGCTCACTATGCGGGGTCAGTGCATGACATTTGTGGTGGTTGAATTGGAAGTTCCATGACATTTCAAGAGAGTTTCAACAAAGATTCTACGGATGGAAACAATGACATTTGACAAATATGAGACACCCCATTATGAACATTGTTGCAAACATGGACGATCTCAAAGATTATGTGGTCGAGACATCAAACATATTCCTTGAGTCTTGAAACCCTCCCATACCGTCAAGGCATGTGTCTATTCTAACCATGTCGAATTTCGACGCATACATGCACAGTTTGAAGAAATTTCAATGTTGGCCCAATTCACTGCTCACTATGCCGGGTCGGTGGAAGAAATTTCACTATGCTCATTCACCTTCAAGGCAATCCCCATTCACTATGATCACTATGAAACATCCATTATATTGAATGTTGATGCAAACATGGATGATCTCAAATATTATGTGGGGACATCAAACATCCTTAAGTATCGAAACCCTCCCATACCTTCAAGGCAACTATCTAGTTTAACCATGTCAAATTTCGATGCATACGGGCACAGATTGAAAACATTTCAATGTTGGCCCCATTCACTGCTCATTGTGCGGGGTCGGTGGAAGAAATTTTTTATGGCTGTATTTGAAGTTCCATGTCAAATTTCAAGATAGTTCCAACAACGATTCTATAGAAGGGAATGACAAATGATGACAATGAGAGGTGCAACATGATGAACGTTGATGCAAATGTGGACGATCTCAAAGATTATGTGGGGACATCATACATCCTTGAGTATTGAAACCCTCCCATAGCATTAAGCCATTTGTCTAGTCTAACCATGTCGAATTTCGACGCATACATGCACAGTTTGAAGAAATTTCAACGTTTTCCCCATTCACTACTCACTATGCGGAGTCGGTGCAAGATGACATTTGTGGTCGATGAATGACAGCAGTAATAAAAATGATGAGTTGATGACATCGTCCTCTGAAGAATATGTGAGTGAAGATGATGAGCCGATGACATCGTTCTCACCAACATATGTCCACTTAGTCGCAATGACACTACAATAAATGCCTATGATCTCATGGTTGAGTAGAAAACATACGTCAATGGCACTCACTATAGCATAGGCAGAATATATAGCAGCCAATGTTGTAAGTCTTGAAGCAGTGTGGCTTTAGAAGTTGCTTGCGGGGTTATTTGATCTAGAGTTGGAGCCAACTTTGATATATTGTGATAATCAAAGTTGTGTGAAGCTTTCAGAGAATCAAGTATTTCATGACAAGTCAAAGCATATAGAGATCAAATACTATTTCATTTGAGACATGGTGTATAAAGGAGCAATGGAGCTCTGGTACATATCCACAGATGAGCAAATAACAGATATTCTCACCAAGCCTATGTCTAGGGTGAAGTATGAGTACTTCAAAGACAAGCTTGGTGTGATACAAAATGTCCACCCTCGTTGAGAGGGAGTTGTGATGTTTCTCCTACAATGAGCTCTGCCTTTGGCCAAGGGTTTCCCAGATCAGTCATGAGAAGTGACTAAGGGAGTAATGAGTGGCCTAGTACAAGTCTTGTCTACGTTATGTGAAGTGGCTAGGTGTGATTGGAACTTGTAACATGGTCTTTCCTACGCAATGTGAAGTGGCTAGGTGTGATTGGGACCATGGCGTAGCCTTGCCTAAGCCATGTGAAGTGGCTAGGTGTGATTGGGGCTATGGTAGTAATCTTTCCCATACCATGTGAAATGGATGGGTGTGATTGGGACAACTAAGAGAGGAGAAACAGCATAACGTAGTCGTAAGACTATGGTGGTAGTCTTGCCCATACCATGTGAAATGGATGGGTGTGATTGGGACTACTATATGCTCATAGCATTGTCATAAGACTATGGTGGTAGTCTTTCTCATGCCATGTGAAATGGATGGGTGTGATTGGGACTACTAGATTCTTGTAGCGTAGTCGTAAGACTATGGTGGTAGTCTTTCCCATGCCATGTGAAATGTATGGGTGTGATTGGGACTATTAGAAGAGAACATCATGGAATAATACCTCCCTAGCTAAGAGGGAGTGTTGATGTTTTGGTAGTAGTGGGAGGTATTTCCTCTTGGACAACTTTTCTTAGAGAAGAAGAAGATTTCATAAGTCAAAGGAATATCATTGAACAGTTGAAGAACACCTCGGGAGAGAAGTTGGCCCATAGGAAAAAGATAAAGTAAAAACATAATTTCAAGAAGAGAAGTTGGCCCTAGCTAAGTGACTTGAATACTACAAATAAGGTGACACCTTGCTCATTTGTTCACTCACTAGCACAACTATCTCATTCAAGAAGAAGGTGTAAGTCTGAGGCAAGGAGAAAACACAACTACTGCAACAAATGGGGTTGTCTTGGTGATTCTTGGTGGCTTCTCTTGTGCGCTATCTCTAGGAGGGGTGCACTAGCTTTGTATGGTGTTGCAGTTGTAGTTGTCTAACCCTGCTAGGGTTTGGCAAGGAGAAAGAGATAAGTTCTTGTATCGAGGTTTCTTCATTATCAGTTTTTCTCTTGTGAAGAAGAGCTTGTTCATGGCTGGATTGTATTATCATAAATAATCTATCTAAGAAAAGTTGGTTGGGTTTTTCCCTAGGTTTGGGGTTTTCATAGGACAAATCTTTGTGTCTTCTTGTGCTTGTTTTATGTTGCTTATAGTTTCAGTATATGGTTGTTAAATGTAAAAGAATATCTAAATACTCTAGTAAATCTATTGCTCTAAAAATTTAAGAAAATCTAACAAAAAGTAGATGCTAGGCCAAACAAAATGTGTACTCCTAGGCTAGACCTTTCTGATGAGGTACCGAGCACCCCAGACATAGATCATATGAAAAAGTTATGCGCTTGAGAAGTTGATGTATTGACTACCCCCATCGGGACCCACAAACCTTTTGACATTTCATCTTCCGGGGTTAGGGTTTTCTCATTAATGCTTTATGTTAAAAAGGCCTTTGAGTCTCATTGTAAACACATCTTCTTCTGAATGCTCATAACCATCAAAACTCTTCTCAGAGATAAACGACCACCATTCTAGCAAGTTCAATTCTCTTTGCATTTTACAGTTCTTGTACATTTCATTCATTAATAGAAATTGTGTATTACTGTATCTCTATGTTTCTATCATATTTTTGAGTTTCATTTAGTTCCCTCATAAAATCCAGATCAAGTGGCCATTCAATATAAGGTGGACTAGGTCCATTATGTTTGATATCATTAAATAGGGACCACTAGTTAGTTAGTATCGAACAAATATAATGTGGCCTCATTAAAGAATGTCCACTAGGCAGGAGGTGGTTATGATTAGGGTTCTCTAGATAGCTATAAATAATGATGGAGTACTCCTTATGGAGCATGTATAGGAGTATATTGTATTGGAGCTTAGATCATTGTGAGGTTTCTCCTTTAAAGATGCAAGTGAATATGAATGGATTCCTCCCATAAAAGGATTATTGTAAGGTGTTGCCATACCTTGAGCATATTTTGATAAATTATAAAGATTGAGGATTTAGGAATATCGTGTTTGTGATTCAAGTTTAAGGGTTAAGGATTATAACACCTTAATCCTTCTCTTTTGATGCAGGCTCTTTTAGGGTCTCCTCTTGTTCTCATCTTTAATTTCTGCCAGATTTGCCCCTATTACCTCCTTAGCCTCGTTTCGTTGGTCCTTTAAGACCTTCAACCAACTTGCTCTCCAGTTTTGGGCTTTTTATGCTTTGGCTAGAGTGACCACTACCTCCTCTTCCTCCTCTTTACAATTGGTGTGGATTACTCTCCCCTTGATATTAAAGCGGAGATTAACCTTGCAATATTTATATGTATAATTGTTTTTATAAAAAAAATCATAATAAGTTATAATTTGGATAAGAGCGAAGAACCAATACTAACTATGATTGGAATGTATGTGCAAAATACTTCCTATGATTGAAGCAACTTCTATGTGAAAAAAAAAAGTAAACAATTGTTGACCTTTACTATTCACATTCAAATATCACATTCTCCTCTAGTGTGATTAAGTAGTTATAACAAAGAAAAGAGTTTCCATTTCAAACTTTTAAAGGTTTAGAGACCTTATGTGTATGGAAGGAGTTTGCCTTCTTAAATTAATTCCCCTCGACTCAACCCGTGCCATAAACCAATTATTCTTAAAACAACAATCCTTTTGAAAAAAAAAAAAACAATTATTCTTAAAACAACAATCCTTTTGAAAAAATTAAATTTAACCATTTGTTGCCCTTTACACGGACACGCCCGCAGAGAAATGCATGGTATTATTAGAAATGTCACTCGAAAGCGAGCCATCAAAAAGGAAGGAAGGCGCTTGAAAGTTCAGGTAGTCTGGATATACCCCAAACTATGAACTTCTTCGGTAGAAATACACCGACTCCAATAGTCATGCGTTCACAAGAAATTCAATTGAATTGGGATCAGCATTGTTCCAGTTGAAGGAAGGAAGAAGGGGGAGAATAGAAGGGTGTTGCAGTGGGTCATGTTGGGGTATGTGCTGGTGGGAGAGGTGTTGGTTTCTCTATTGTTGACATTCCCATGGCCGAAGACGCGTCTTGTCGCAACTCTTTCCTCTCTCCTATAGCCAGCAATGGGCATTGTTCCCTTTGCCATTTTTCAACTCCTTAGTAATTTTTTTCAACAATACCCATTGATATTTTATTTATGCTCATATATGCATTGAATTGAACCTGCGACCTCCGTTCGGGTTAGATTTTATATTAGCTTACCCATAGCATTAGAGCCTATCTAGGGTTTTTGTCTACTTCTTAGGAAAACTAGACTGGCTGTCATGGAATTTAGCTAGAGGTTGTTGCTCTTTGGAAACTTCATTCATGTCGAATATAGGAGGCCTAGGTTCAGACATCGCCTTCACCAGAATGGTCAGATCTCTTAAAGTTTTTCTTTCAAATTCACACAATTCTGAAAACAATACAAATCACTCGCTCCAGATCATTATTAACTTCTCACATCTGGGGCAGCATAAATTCCAGACTTTCTGTTATCTTGTGTTCAATGCTCTCCAAGCACTAGAACAGATGCTCCTTACTTATCCTTTTGCATTCTCTCAGACCTTTCCAACTTCAACGATTACAACATTGGACACTCTACTTTTCCTGTTACTTCTACTGTACGAGGTTTTCCCTTTGTGGGCAATGCCTTCCTTCATCATAAAGTTTTACTGCCATTCCTTGGCGTTGAATGGATTTGGGATGGGAGCCTGAGAAGAACTCACTTTTGTTGGGACTTCTACCGCCTTCCTAGGATGCCTAGGGCCTTTTTATTGAGGAATGCCCACCATTCTTCTCTCCGATATTACACAGAAAAGCCACCTTAGAACATAATCAAACAACAGAAATGAAGAGTGGCTAAGAATCAGCCTGCCAATCCATATTATCAACTCTAGCTGGTTCAGGGAGGCCATAACAAGCTTGAGTCTTATCAAATCCTGGTGTACCATGGCTCTAACTGCAATATGGAGCATGGACTGGCTCATCATATCTTTCATTAACTTCAATCTTGGATTTCCATTAATGCCATTATAATTAGCCATGGTTATCAAGTTTCTAACCTCCTAATGCTCTTTGTACCTTGTAATAAAGTTCTTTTTCAGACCCCTTTCAAGGTTTGGCCACCCCATGGGACTAACCTATGAAGTGCTCTTGCTTTCCTTTTCCATTCTTCTAGTTAAGTAACCAGTCATGTTTTTTTCTAACAAGAAATGGAGAATTTGCATTATCAAAATGGATGCAGTAGAACTGTCAGCGTTGTTAGTACATATTTAATCACTGCCTGCTTTACTATCAACAAGTCTGTCCAAGAAATTATACATAGTTTTCTGACATCCTATGACAAAATTTTCAAAAAGTATCTGTTGCTATATATCCTGAAAAAGACTCCTAAAATACTAATTGCTTTACAAAACATAAACTAGAGGAAAGAGTGGTGGTTTTCTACTTCATCAGGTCCTTCTCTATTGCAAGCTAGTTCTTGTTCTGCAATGTCTATGGCTTCGATCATCTGTGATTTTGTGTTTTTTTCCTCGTTGTTCCCTTGCACTAAGGCCTGCTAATTTGATGCCATTGAGAGAGATTCTTTGTTCATTGTTTCTACCATATGCCTAAGAATATTTTACTGTCACCAAGATGGATAGCTGCTTCTTTACCTGTAGAAGTGTGCTCATAATTTCTGTAAGTTTTGAGACAAGTGAAAATATTGAGGTCCTATTTCCCTGGGTAATCTCCTCGTGGGTCCTTAAAATTCTTCTAAAATCCATAAGATCTTGGGGTTCTATTGTGAGGAAGTAGGTTGATGCCAGACCATCCTCCAAACAAAATCCTGAGACTACAAGGTAACTCAGTTTCCAAAAGAACAGAACTTTCCCCAATTGAAAATGTCCCCCTATAGCTATTACAATAGCAAAGTTATCTTTTGTTTCAGAGGAAGAAACTTTGTTCTACAAACAGAGACAACAAAAACTAGCTCTTGGATTGTGCAAAGGATATCCCAAAGAGGATCCAATATCCTAATGCATAAATGTAGACTTATAACACCTACAAGCATCAGGATGCCCAAGCCAATGATAAAACACCATGAAAACGGAAGACAGGTAATGGAGAGTGAGAATGCCAAAAAGGAAATCACCAAATACTAAATTGATCCTGATAAAGAAAAAATGAAGGATGACTTGAAGAGAGAGCAGCTGACTGAAATCGAACCTGAAAAGGAGCAAACAGAGGAGCCCAAAGCCCTTCCACCTGAAATAACTATTATTGGATGTTATCCCACCTGCATCTGGGTGTATTAATTCCATGTCTTCAATAGCATATGCACCTGTAGCTTGGAGCATGCCCGAAATGATAAAGGGTCCCTTCAAATTAAATTTTGAGCCCTGGTGGTTGTACTCGCGCATGGATGACACTTGCTGGATGTAAGGCTTTGTACTTGACATTAAACCAAAGATTTAAGGGTTAAAGTGGGTAGTTTGATGGCCATTTACCCATAGAGCCCCCAGTTTTAACTTAATCACTTTGTTTGTCATTGCGTCAGCTTGCTTATTGTTATTGTGGAGAACCTGGCCATATGATATTTCCTGGATCTTTGAGGCTTCATATTGTGATCTGGTAAGGATAGAATTTAGTTTATGATCTACTTAACTTTGTTCCATCATAGCTCTGATAACTATAGTGGAATCCCCTATTATAATTAATCATGCAATATTTCTCTCTGCTGCTAATCTGAACCCCTGAAACAGTGAATAAGCTTCCGCTTTGTTGTTATAAAGAATTCTAACCCCCAGGCATATGACATTTCCATTGTTCCTCCGGGATCGTAAAGGATCCTCCTTGCTCCTATCACCCCTGTAACCAGTCATGTTTTCATCCATGTTCATAATGCAACAATCTACCTGCTAACCACCCTATTTGCCATTTTGTCGACCATTTGATTTGTGGTTCTTCTCACATGGACGAATCTAATCTCTTCCAGGTGTTCCAATGCTTCTGTGATTCATGTAATATGAACCCTCAATTTCCATAGATGAATCATGGTTCAAACTTCATGGTCAATTATGAGCTGAGGCTATCCTTCATGGTTCAAACTTGCATATTTACACCAACAAATGCTTAGGTGCAAACGTAATTAATTATCTGAAAGGATTTTAACTAAGGAATTTTGCTTTATTGCTTTTATTCTTTGAAGCTGACCTGCTTTTCTACCTCATTTTAGTATGAAACAAGTTGCAAATGTCTGAATTTTTGCAGAATTGATTTTTTTTTGGTAAATAAAGAAACTTGTATGAACATAGTATAGATTTGCATGTGAGGAAGAACAACAACCTTTCCTAGAGTGCAGTACAAAATGGCCCAATTGGCTAGCTTTAAGCTTTGGCCCAGATCTACTCTTATTATTGGAGGATAGCCTCAAATATCCATGTGTTGTTCTTATACTCGAAGAGTTTTTAGGATCTATCATAAAGTTGTTGATGATCAAAAACATATGCTTTCACAAATTTCACAAGTTGTTGTTCTCAATTATACAATAAGTAGTGTGTAGCAGGGCTCAAAGTTAGAGCCTAAGATGAAAATATATTTGAGTGTAACATGGTCTCTTCTTCAGTGACACGTGACCAATGTAATATTATAATGTTAGGGTTAGGGGTTAGGTGGTTAAACCACCATAACTAACTTAGGGTAGCCTACCTCGGGCTCCTGTAGTTGTATTTCTTGCAACATCATTAATATATGTGACATCTATTATTCTCTCCAATTATGTTTGTCTTTTATTGTGTTATGTATGCACCCATATGGAATCCTTCACAAAAGTCATTTCAAAGATATGAGTTTTAATTCTGCCTTTGTACGTCAATTGATTGGTTCTACTTCTCCCTTGCTACAGTTGTTTTGCTTGGATTTTCTCCCTTCTCCTGCTCTCCTCTTACATTTGATATCATGCCTTGGAGGTGGAAATCTTGGGTGATGGTTAGCGCATCCACTTGTATTTCCAAACTAAACAATGTCTGATATTTTGTTGACTCTTACCATGTTGGTGTAATGGTGGTTAAACTCGACTTTATGAACATTAAAGTCATTTATGAATCACCCTTAGTGGGTGGTTATAGCCCAGAGTGTGTGGCCTTAGTGGTCCCTTATTAAAATGGTGGCTAGAAGGTGACTTAGTTTTATGTAATTAATGCGGAAGTTAGCCTAAAGTTAATCACTATAGAAAGGGGTCTTGTACCTCATTGTAACACACTGTGGAATCATGTAATGAAATCAATTATTCAAAGGGAAGGTTTTCCCGTGAGGGTTTTCTCCATTATTGATTTGGTGATGTGATTTTATGTGATGATGTGCAATATCAAATAGGGCCTTTCGGCCCTAGTGCTAACATGGTATCAGAGAGGGGGAACTACCATGTTGCTTTTGGTTATGCTATTTGGTGACACAATGTGAAGCTTTGGTTCAAATTGCAGTAAATGAACACATGCATTTTGTCAAACACTTGTTGCACAATGGTGGTGAAGTATTTAGTGTGCACTCTTTTTGGTACTCAAAACTCTTTCTATGGTAAATCCATTTCTTGTTGCAGTTAAATCTGTTTTGAACTATTACTGTAATCTAGAGTTTGAGCTGCTATACAAATCTGTATTGACTGGGTCTGAACAATAGAGAAAGAACATGATCTGTCTATAACCATGGGCAGACAGTTTCCTTTTAGGTTATTCACTGTTCCTGTGGCCTCCATTACCTACTCTTTGATCTCTGCCATATCTTTTGTCTCAGTTGTTTGGATTAGATTTGAATATTGTTCAGCAGAAGCGTGATTTACATGGTTGTTTATTTCACTGTGTAGTGTTTCAGATCTGATCAGAATTTTTTTAACAGAAAATTTAGTTTGGTGCCCTAGATTAATGTTTTTACACATTTGTTTTTGCATTCATACCTACTGTGAGCCTAATATTGTTGTTTTGGCATGCGTGAGATCGGAAGAGCGTCGTGTAGGGAAAGA
>CBVK0100413474.1:0-19651 GCA_900067695.1 Picea abies
ACATATATACGTGGTTCACCCAGTGTGGGCTACGTCCACTAGAGAAATTTCCAGGTCCTTCCTTTATTATTATCCAACAAATGAAGGGATACAACTTACATCACACCCACTGTAACTTGCTCTTATTTCTCTCATAGTCTCCTCACTCAAAATACAATATTCGCATTGGTGCATAGCCGCAATACATTTCCCTCATAAAAGAGGGTTTCCTTCTAGGGAAAAAAACCCTAACATAACTTCTACCATTAGATCTTCAACCTTATAATGAATGGTCCAAATTTAGAATGAAATTACAATATACATTTACAAGGAAAATTTTCCTTTGGTGGCTTCGCCCCTGAATCCCCACTAGGGGGCCACTTTCCCTCAGACCCCCCAGCCGAGGGGATGGACCCTCCAAACCCCACAGAGGGGGTAACCCCCCTCTGCACACCCCTGCATGGAGGGGTGTACATTCTTCCAGGGTGTGAAGTCTTCATGGGGTATAAACATAGCTAAAAACAAAGACCTCTGAATCAAGAAGATAATCAGGCTCCGCAACCAACAAACACAACTGATAGACCCCACATAAGGGGATGGACATGCCCAATATTATTTAAACTTGTGCCATTATCACAATAATTACTTGAATTTGTTGTTGGACCACATCATCACACACACACACACACACACACACACACACACACACAACCCCAAGGGTTATCTCAAGTTGTTTGACTTCCCATGTTGAAGAAAAAATGCCCAAGGAGTTCATAGGGTTGAATCCCCTTGGTTCCCTTGGGGTTACATGTCCATTGACTATATTTACCTTGAGCGCCATTCAATAAATGTGAGGAAGCACTTGGAGGGTTTCCCCTATAATTTTTCCATGGAATTTATATGATCGTTTAGGATGTTAGAATATAAATAACTTAATTCTCTTTGTCAAACTTATGGTGAATTTTACCATATTTTTTGCTATACGATTTTTTTTTTTTCTGAAATTTTTTGTTGTCGAATTCGAACATGAGAACAAACCAGGTGAATTACATTGTAGCTATAAGTTAATATGAAGAGAGCATATACTACCTTATCCTTTTTCATTTTTAGTTTCTAAAGGAAGAACCCTAGATTTGTAGAATTGAGGGTCTAGATGTTATGCTCCCACAGATCTTAAAAGTAATTTCACCATGTGAAAATGAAATTATTTTTAGGTCAAGGAGGAGGTGGTCATATTCCAAATAAACTTGAACAAATCCCCTATCTCATATGGATTCATAGTTAGATTCTATATAACATATTAGGGAATCATGCAAGAAAATCTTATTAATATGGTGAAAGATAAAATAACTTCAAAAAAAGTTGGAGGGGGGGACTAACTTTACATTTTTTAGGCTCATTCCCAATGATATAAATCCTTCATACTTTTATATATTCTTTCCCATATCTCTATGGAACTATAATAAAATTTGTTCTAAGTTTAATGTCAGAAAGATTGAGCCCCTTCTTCCCAAGAATATTTTGGAGCACTAAAATATTTTTGCACCTAATAGCCCAATTTTTGACAATATAATCTTAGTTTAGGAAGCCTTGCACTGATGTAAATTTCAACAGATAAAGGAAGTGATAATAAAGTTGTGAATGGCCAATTATTTTGGCATCATCAATCATGAGTTTGTTCTTAAGGTCCTTGTCAGATTTGGATTCTTGAAAAATAAAATTGCTTAGGTCCTAGGTTGTATTCAATACCCGTGGATCTCTCCCTTGGTTAATTATAGACTCATGGTGATTTTTCAAATATTTTGAAGAATAAGAAAGGGGTTCCCTTTCGACCTTATATGTACATCATCATGAACAAATATTTGGGTAGATCTCTTGAGGATTTCATAATGCAAGGTTCTATAATGTGATTGCAAATGGTTATGTTATCTTTTAGAGTTACTCCAAAAGTGTTTACACCATGCTTAGGGGTAATTCATGTGATGTGGAGTGCATGGTATGATTCCTACCCTTTGTTGTAACATAGTATACATACACATTGGAGATAACTTACTCATGGAGTGCTACGTTGTAACTTGATATTTATGTGGAACACTTCCTTTGGAGGTTGGTACCCTATGGTATGGTGACATTGTTCACGAGACATACATGGAGGGCTTGGTTTCTTTCTTAAGAGGAGAACCAATATGGAGGAGGAGTGTTGTGGAATTTAGGAGGAGAGTGTTGAGCCCTAGGCAGTATGGGACCACTTGATTTCTTAGACAAAGACTTCTACTTGACTTGAGGATGTTTGCGTTGAGGAGCATTTATGTAAGAGTACTGGACTCATAGGAACACATGGCTTAAGAGGTAGCGTTATAACATTGGATTCCTTTGGAGGAGAAAGTTGGACCTTTCCATATGGAGTGCTCACCTTGGGACCCTTCCCTGATGGACCTACTTTCCTTGAATCTTGATATGTATTACCTTAGAGTTGGAGCACTTCACATGTGGACTTAACTAGTGATTAGTTAGGTCGATTGCGTAGTTGTTTTTTGTTCCTCGGAATACAATTCACCTGAACTTCAAGCCTTGTAAGCAAGGGTGAGATTGATGGAACCTTGACAACCCCTATCAACAATCGACTTACAAAGAACTCAATCGATGATTGACTCACAAAAAGAGAACATATCACAATTGGGATTTAAACCTAGGTGGAGAAGACAACATTTCTCGTCTTAACCACCCATGCTAGACCCAATTAACATGGTTTCTTGAGATAGTTATTTATGTACCTTATCGACTTTATTAAAGTTTTCCTCCCTCACCTATTCTATGTAAAGTGAGGAGATAGTCTTTAGTTGTAGTATTCATGTAGAATTCAAAGAAATTTTGGGTCAATGATGAGCTTCATAGATTTTTTTAACTAATTGTTTTTCTTAATTTCAACCAATAGGATTTGAGATGATGATGTTAGGGTTGACAAGGAAAAATAAAAATAATTAAAAAAACTAAAATCCATGTGTCATTCTAATTAGATAATAGTTAACCATGGTTAAACCTTGTTAGAACCCTTACCTACTTATTCAATAACAAATAACAAAATATATTACAAGATCTAGGTAGATTTTGTGTAAACCTTGAAATACTAAAATCTATTTATTATCTAGATCATTTAATATATAATATTCATGATGTTTTGTTAGTTGGGTTTATCTTGGGCGGTTGAGAGGAATGATTGTTATCCTCCCCACCCAGGTGTTGAGCTCTTAACACATATCTTTTCACATTATTTAACCATTATTTAGTTGTGATTCTTCTTATATAGTGTGATTGAGAGTTGAGTTTTATCTTTTTATTTTATTTTATTTAATACAAATATTTTTCATTTATATCATCTTTTTTTCTTTCTTTCTATGTGAAATACATATCCTTTAGAGATCAAGGCCAATACACCAATATATTGATTGAGAGCTCAACATGTCACTTGTAGGAATTGATCCTAGGTGGAGTGGTTAACCCCCCTTCTCTCAAGTGCCTAGGCTAGACTCAATGACATTTTTTTACATTTATTATTAAACTAAACAAGAAAAATGACCAAAGTTTTCAACAAGATTTTATTTTAATTTATTTATAGTTTTTTAAGAATGATTAAAAGTTAAAATGGATAAATTTGTAACATGCATTTATTTTAATAAATTGGTTATTATGAATGCGAAGTTTAATAAAACAAACTTTTACATTGTTTAGCTGTGATTCTCTTTTATTGTTGGAAAAAGGAGTGAAGCTTTTTTGACATTTATAATTATAGTAAACTCATCATTTAATTTGTGCCCAAAATAATCTAAAATCTTTATTATTATTTCTTTTAATTCTACACTAGCCCAACATACATGGAAATACTCAATAATAAGGAAATGCCATCTCTAACATAGTGTAACGTCGCACATGTTGTTATTATTTTAGTATTTTCCTTAGAAGGCCCATTCTTTACCCTAAATTTCCCCTAATTTAAGCATATGAGAGTTTATTAGGTCACTTGTATCTTGAAGATGAACTTGCCTTGAGTATTTGTACTTGTTTTTATGCAAGGGAAGAAGACATTAAGGTTTGTGAGAGGCAATTTCATGAGAAGACTTGAAGTGATAAGGTTTGAGTCCTTGTGTGAGAAGGACCTATTATTTTTTCCAAAGAAATCTTAGAGGAGGCTTGAAACTCTTTGTTTGGAGAGCTTGTGTAGGGAACACTTAATGAAATATCAAGGGTGGACTTGTTGATGTTGATGCTATCTTGTTATGAAGCCTTTGGTGTGGCTACATAGGTTGGTGGGATACCTTACAAGGACTTTGAAGGGATATCTTGTACTAGCTTGGGATAAGCTATTTCTATGCACAGATAACTTCATTCTTATGTATATATGAAGTATGCTTTGCTAACTTTTAGATCTGATTTTCAACTTATAATCTCATAGTCAATAAATATTCTATAGAATGTTTGGTATGCATATTTATCATGAACATGTTGAGTAATTTGACACACACATAGAAGATATGTAGGCATATTTATGGTTGCAATAAATATGTTGTAATTAAGTAATTTTTTAGAGCTATTGTATGTTCGGACTTGTTCCCTAAGGGATGGAAACATAATTCC
This sequence comes from Picea abies, assembly GCA_900067695.1. Taxonomy (NCBI): domain Eukaryota; kingdom Viridiplantae; phylum Streptophyta; class Pinopsida; order Pinales; family Pinaceae; genus Picea; species Picea abies. The sequence continues at coordinate 4,612 of CBVK0100413474.1, forward strand.
CTTAAAGTATAATTGTTCAATGTTTATCTTCTTGTGTTGTATTATGTATTTGGTTTGACAGAAGTGGAATATACAAGCTATAATTTATTTTTCAGATTCATCAATGTGGATAAAATTTCACATGAAATAGATCCAAGAAACCTCAAGGTTGAGGTGAAATATATGAATTTCGGAAGAGCACACGTCTGAACTCCAGTCACTAGCACACTCTTTCCCTACACGACGCTCTTCCGATCTGAAATAGATCCAAGAAACCTCAAGGTTGAGGTGAAATATATGAATTTGCACTATGTAATCTTTTCTCAAAATTTCCACATGGTATTAGAGTTGATTTAATTGAAATTTCTCTCTTGGTGAAGATGGAGTTAGGTATTTTAGTTTTTATATACCTATGAGAGGTGCTTGACCTATTATAGGTTGTTGGATGTGAAACCCTAGTATGCATGGGAATAAACACTTGAACCCTAGAAGGGATTTTGTACTTGATTTTATTGTGAAGTTGATTCGGATTTGTAGGGATGACTACTTTTGGTCTTAGAAAGTGTGATAGGTTGGAAGGTGATTCCAAATTTACACCTTGGAATTGCAAGATGAAAATACTATTGGAAGAGGTTGATATTTGGGAACATGTTGAGAAATAGATCGCTACACTTTTTGATCCAACACTATTGACCAAGCATAATAAGAATGAGATGAAGGAAAATATAAGTTCTTGATTTGGTGAGGGATCATTTGATCAATCACATTGTAGAGAATAAGATTGAAAAAGAGATGTATGATGTTTTGGTTGAATTATACCAAAGTGTGAGTGTCTCTAAGAAGATGCTCTTGAGAAACAAGCTCTCAACCATCTGCATGAGTGACACATATACAATGGTTAACCACCTGGACAAGACCAAAGAGTTGAAATATCAATTGGATGTGATAGGAACAAAACTAGAGGATGAGAAGATGGTACCCATTTCCTTGAATGGGTTTGCTTCCTCTTGGAAACCCTTTGTCTAAGGTGTTTGTGCTCATGAGAATTTACCTACTTTTGATAATATTTGGGATGACTTTGTGCTAGAAGAGATAAGGATAGAATATTGTTCCACAAAGTAAAGAGATGTAGAATACCTGACCCTCATCAAGAGGATAAATAAATAAAGAATGGACACAAGAAGGGTAAGAAGGAAGAATCAAGCAAATGTAAGAAGGATTTGAGTAATGTGAAATGTTTTAGGTGTCACCAGAAGTACATTGTGCCAAAAAATGTTTGGAGAAGAAGAAATGGAAGGGAAAGAAACAAAAATAGGTTGCAAGGAATGTAAGTACTATACAAGAAAACATGAGTTACAATCCCATCTTGAGACCATCTTCTACTTGGTCTCTTGTTTGTCTTTCAACATTGTGTCAAAGTGTTGGATGGTATGTGGACAATGAGGCATTGACACATGAAATATGACATGAAACTCTTCAACATGGTTAGTAAGAAAGAGGGAGGAATCACTATAGAGTTTGGTGATGATGCTACTTATCTGTGAAAGGAGTGGACACCATTTCCTTCCATATTCCATCGAGTAATGTTATTGATTTGAATGATGTTTTTTCTATTCTTAGTTTGAAGAAAAATATTCTTTCAATTTCTTATATGACAGATCTACATTGTGTGGATTATTTTGATGCTTAGAAGATAATTAGTATAGATCAAACCAATCTTTTGGTAAGAGAGGTTTGATTATGAGGTTTTTATAGATTGTAGGCATATCCAATGAAGCATGGTGCTCTAGTGCATAATAGTACCAAGTTGTTTGAGCTTTGACAAAGGTGTTTTGGTCACTTACACTATGGATCACTTCCTCTCTTTAAGAACTTAGTGTAGGTATTTCTATACTTCAAGATATAGAAGGAAGGAGTATGTGGGGGATGCTCTCTTATCAAGCACGTCGAGGATTCTTTTCCAATTAGTGAGTAGAAATTGAGAGGGAGTCTCAATCTGAGCCATTTAGACGTTTATGGACCCATGTCCTCCTCTTCTTTGATGAGTAATCAATATTATGTCACCTTCATTCATGATTCCTCACGTAGGACTTGGATTTATTTTTTGAAGGCTAAGGATGAAGTGTTTAGTAAGTTCACGGAGTTCAAAACATTGGTTGAAAATCAGACAAGGAAGAAGATCACAACTTTTCATTAATATACTAGAGGAAAATATACCTCCACAATGTTTGACTCTTTTTCGAGGAAGTTAGGGATCAAGAAGGACTCGATATCACCTTACAACCCACAAGAGAATGGGGTTGTCAAGAGGACGAACATGTCTATTGTTGATATTTCTAAGTCTTGATTCATGACATGGATTTTCCCATGTAACTTTGGGTGGAGGTTTGTAATACAACCATGTATATTTTGAATAGGAGGCCTCACATATTTTTTAAGGACAAGATAATAGAGGATGAATTTAACTAGTGTGAAACAAGAGGGATCATATTTTCATGTGTTTGGTTTTCTAGTTTATATTCATGTTCTTGAGGAGAAGAGGACGAAGTTGAAACCCTCGAGTATCAATGATATTTTTGTTGGATAAAGTGAGACTTCTAAAGCTTACATGATATATATTATAGCACAATGGAGTCAAGATGTGAAGTTTGATGGGGACGTGTAGTCTTCTTGATCAGAGGTATCTTCTTTAGTTATTGAAGGGAGTAAGGAGATTATTGTTCCAAACTTTGATTCAATGGTGAGAGAAGAGTAAGATCCAGGTGTGGGAAAGGAGAGATTAAGGAAGGATACATCCTTATCCTCTATTTCAACTTATAGGAAGTTGAGATGGATTACTTATACACTGCAATATGCATAGGGGAATGTAGGAGTACCCATATCTTTGATGAGGGTGAGTATACCTCCTAGGAGATATGTTAACCATATTGCATTAGATACTTCAATTTCTTATCCTTATAGTGGTTTTGAGGAAGTGAGGTGTGATGCCTTGATGCATGAGAATGATGTTTGGGTGATATTTCCTTTTGATGGGTCAGTGATTGATTCTGATACTATAACATATTCAAATTTGCAGATGACAAGTTTAGTTAAGATTCAAAGGGAGAAGACTGGTGTTGGTGAAAACACTTTCCTCGTAAAGAGGGATTGTTAGCCTTTATATTTACTCTAAAAGTTTTTACACCATGATTATAGGTGCTTCATATAATTTGGAGTACATGGTGTGATGCCTACCCTTGGTTGTATCTTAGTAGACACGCATTGGAGATAGCTTACTCATGGATTACTAGAGCATGACTTGATGTTGATGTGATGCACTTCCTTAGAAGGTTGAGGCATGGTGACATTCTTCATGAGGCACACATGGAGGGATTGGTTGATTTCTTAGGAGAAGAACCAATATGGAGGAGTGTTGGGGAATTTAGGAGAGAGTGTTGAACCATATGTGGTATGTGATCACTTGGTTTCTTACATGAAGTATTGTTCTTAACATGAGGATACTTGGGTTGAGGAGAATTCGTGGAGGTGTGTTGGAATTAGAGTAGCACATCGTTTAGGAGGCAGCATTGGAGTGTTTGATACCTTTATAGGAGAGCATTCGACATTGTCTTGTGGAATGCTCATATTGGGACCCTTGCTTGATGGACATGATTACCTTAGATCTTGAGATGTGCCACCTTAAAGTTGGAGCTCTTCACATGTGGACATAACTAGTGATTAGTTAGGTTTCTTGAGATAGTTATTTTTTCTTGTTTTCCTCTTTACTATTGTTTCCCTCCCTCACCTATTATGTATAAGGGGAGGAGAGAGTATTTAGTTGTAGTATTCATGTAGTAATAATGTGGGAGTTCATTCAGTCATTTGTATCTTGAAAATGAACTTGTCTTTGTTTTTTGTACTTGTCTTTATGTAAAGGAGGAAGGTTCTAGGGTTTGTGAGAGGCAATTCATAGAGAATACTTGAGGTGCTAGGGTTTGATTTCTTATGTGAGAATAACCCAGGGTTTGTGACAAAGAAACCCTAGAGGATATTTGGAGTTCTTTACTTAGAGAGATTTTGTGAGGCAAGCTTGGTGAAACATCATGGGTAGAATTTTGTTGATGGCCAAAACTGACCATGTTCAACATTATAAGGACATCACCCAATCAAGGCCCTAATTAGGCCCTTATCCATTTGGGATGGTGTTTCCAACTGGGTTCATGGGTCCAGTTACCCTTATCTAAAAGTATACTAAGCTAACTACTAATATAATCTACGTGTATAAATATATATACATGGCCTTCTATCTGCTAATGTGTCTTATTACTTTCTTTTATCGGCGGAAAGAAGAGAAGGAATTACCTTCTTGCATCTGCTTGAAGAAGGAAATCCTCTACTGAAATAAGGGATCATCAAAACCACGTTGGGGTTTTCTCTTGTGTGAGGAGACTTAAAGAAATGAAATAAAATTACCCTAAATGCAAATTCAAATATAATCTATTCTATCTCGATTAGGAGAAGGATGAGCCTTACTCCTAATCAACAACAAAACATATATAAATGGAAAGGACTAAGGATTGAACTTAAGGTTAAGATGCACTTATAAATCATCAAAATAGTTCAATGAATAACAAGTTGTTCAAGAAGATATGTAATGAAATTATTTTGGTAAATAGTTACTAGAAAACCTCTTGCATATACCTAAATCCAATTAGATAAAATGAATCCAATACAAGATTTATATTCAACTAAATAAATAGTTCATTTAATTCAATATAAAATAAAACAAGGCAATGTTATGATTAGCTACTAAACAATTATCATTAATAAAAAATGAGTCTCCATGAATTCAATATTAATTCTGATTTAAATCATGTTCAGTCTCGTGAAAGAAATCCTTAGACAAGACAAACACCAACATAAACCAAATGAGATCAACAATAGTGCCACTACCAATTGTTAGTATACTAATGGGAACAAAATTAAAACTAGAAACATCAAAAGAATAATAACAAGTCTACAAATTAGATACAATAGTGTAGAGAAGTGAATTTTTTTTATCATTAGCTCCAATGCCTATTTATAGTCCTTTGAAATCCTAAATTCCTCCAAGGATCAATTTACAAAAGTGTATAGATAACCCTTTCAAAAAATCAAAACTTTCCCTTATAGTTTCAGATCTGAAAAACCACTTTAACTTATTTTCAGATCTCTTTATATAATTACATTTCCTCTCCACCTCTAGGTCGAATCCACTATAACTACAGAATTTCAAAATGACAAAATAGCAAATTCTGGAAAAAAAAAACCCTCGAAAAACTCACGATATCTTCCAAAATTTTCTTTTGTTTACAAAATAATTTGGAGATTAGATAAATCAACCACTTTTGCAGATGGTTTTTCAACTATTGGGATATTTTCATCATCATTTGGGTGGAAATGATTCTAAAAAATTGCCTCTTGAAAATTAGCAACAACAACAATTCTAAAAAAAAATCGTTTGAATCCGATAGGATTTCTCCCAAAATATTTATTTTCTGAGGAAATGGCACACATAAGAGGTAAACCAACCCATTTTGGAACTGGGTTTTCAACCATTTGGTGAAATTATTCTCTGATTTGCAGGAAATTGACGTACAAAATCTCCTCCTGAAGATTGACGTGATTTCCAATCTGTCAAAACAAATTAACAAATTAGAATTCAACTTAATAAATTAATAATAAAATAAATATTGTTCCTTGCTTCTTGTAAAAATAAGATAGCAATGCAATAATATGGAAATGAATGAGCAAGAGCCAATCTTCTTGGCCAAAGAAAATCTTCCAAACAATTCAAAACACTAATTTTAGTTGTAAATTCGTAGCCTTCACTTCTGCTGATTTTTTGGGATAGCAAATATCCAAATTTGCTTGATTTAATGCTTCCATATTTTTCTCCATGCAAATAGATTTACAACGAGTGCTTATTTGTCTCATTTCATTTAGTAAAACTCAATATATCATTTGTCAAAGTTGATCCATCAAAGCTAATTTAATTATGTTTTGTTTATAAAAATTTATGGGTGGTTCTCTCTCTTTCTCTCTCTCTACACACACACTAATTGCATTTATAATTAAAAAAAAACAAAACTAAAAAATAAATCAAATTTACATATAACATTAATTTTATTTACAATTTATAAGAAACATAATTTTTTTTATATATTTTATGCTAAAATGTGAAAATTCACCAAAAGTTTAACCAAGGATATCTTTCAAACCGTTAGTTGGAATAAGACAAAAATTGAACCATTGGAATGTTGGCAATAAAATAAAAGAAATGAAAATGTCAAAACTAAAATAAAATAAAAATGAAAATCTCTCAAAAGAAACCAAACCAAAACATTCTAGAAAACGATATTAACAAAATTTATATGGAGGGACACATAATAATTTCAAAAAAATTATGGGGGGTGTTGTGGCCAATTTGTGACATGCCCAGAGAACTAATTATCTCTGGTTTTTAGATAATAGATCTAAATGTATCAAAAGTAAAAAAGATAAGTTCCACAATATTCCCATTCATTATTCTATTTTCCATGGGTCCCACATAAGATGGATCAAACAAGTATAAACTCTAAAAATTGTACTTCAAATCAACTCGTCAAGCAAAATATAGGGAAATGTAATGTTTAAATTTTATTTCTAATATTGAATAGAAATGATAGCACTAAGGAGTTTTAATATTATTATACATCTATTAAGGTTACTTCTCTTTCCCGGCATTGCCTCATTGCCAACAGGCCTATTCAGTACCCCGACGGAGTTGTCTTGATACCATGTATGCATTGACCCATTGATGACAAGCCTATTCAATATCCATATGGATTTACATATACTTTCCACACCTTATGATGCTTTCAACTCTCTTATTCCCACCCTTTTGATATAGTTAATTGTGAATTGTGTTTACGAATTTGAGTGAAGAGAGTGGGGTGGTACAAGAGGTGTTTTTATTTAAGAAAACATATGTGATACTTGATAAATATAACCCCACAAGATTTTTTTGTAGGGATGATTTTAAGGATGGAAATTTATTTTAAAATGTAGAAACCTTGGCGAATCTTACTAATCCTTAATATTTCAACTATAAAATGTTTGGTGATATTTTTGTAAAAATATTCAAACTTATAGATATTTTTGTAAAAATATTCAAACTTATAAGGATTTTATATAGTTTGTATAAAATTTTGGCGATTTTTATGGTAAAATAATTTTATCCTATAGAATTTGGGCGAATCATTTTTGGAATAGCGAATCTTGTTTTGGGAAAAACCATGGAAAATTAGCCCATGAGAGAAATTTAGCCCCAAAAATCATCCTTGTTTTTTTGCATCTAACAATATAGAATGTTTTATTATAATGTGGAGGGGATAGGGAGAGATTCAAGGATTTGACTAAAATTGACTCTTTCCTTTAAAATATGATCCATACTACTTAGAAATATATCAATGTGCCTCCAAAGTCTTTGGGATAGTGTGTGGGAAAGAAAACTTCATAAGAATAGACATTTAGATAAATGAAAACCCATTTAAATAAGAGAATATAGTTTTCCTATAGTTAGTTACCAATTGATGTCACATGGAAAAGATTCGCAAATAGATTTTGAAAATATCACAAAATCAAATCCAAGCAAATCAAACTCTATGCCAAAAGTGATATCAAACCACTAATCAAAATATGCAAATTTCATAAAAGGAAATTATAAACTTAAAAAAAAAAAGACAACCTATTAAGCCATGCATATATGAAACACGATAAAGACAAAAATATCGAAGAAATATCTTAACATAAGAAAGCAAAATGACATGCATGTTTTCATTTATGTTGAAATTGTGATTTATAATGTCTTGAATGCTTTGTAATGGCTCAAGCTTTTATTGCAAAACTAAATTCCAACTAAAGTGAAATTGTGATTAGAAAATTTACTCATACATATTTTGCCAAAGTATTATCCTCTTATCAAATCTTACTTCTTGGGAAAAAAAAGATTTAATGATAAGTTTTAAAAGTAAATCTTAAAATAAAACTTTAGTGAAAAGAAAGATAAGTAAGAGGAAAATAAATGAATAAGAAAAAAAGTTGGGATATTACCTTGGCAATAACTCAGATTAGCTCATAATATCACAACTGCTCTATTCAAACGAAAAGTAAAAATTGTACTTAACCTAATTAAAAAGAAAACAAGCTAAAACTACTCCTATTCTATCCTACAAGAACAACTAACGCCAAGTAAAGTCAAATTTCTAGTGAATCCATTCCATTTTTTTTATTCTTGCAATCATATATACAACATGAATTAGTAACATAAATTGGATGAATAACAAGCAATCAAAAGAATAAATTAATCTACTATGTACATCTATTTCTAACATAAACATGATTTTTTTTTATTAACAGAGAATCTCTTTTGAAATGATTTTTGCAACCAAGTTTTGATTCTGTCTTGAAAAACGTTGTGAAATTATTGGAATGAAAACATGATCGGAAAAGTAATTTGTTCACCCTATTGAGAAAAGTTAGTATTATTTACAATAGGAAAAGCATTTACATTACCGTTACAAGCTAGAAAAGACTTGTCTACAAGAATTTCCTTTGCACAAGTATTGGTTGAAATAATGTGATGAGTATTAGGACTAGCATCTACTTGTGCTAAAAGTTCAATATCATGACAAGGAATGGGAACTTGAGTGATATCATCAAGATTATAAATAGGCATGCATTTTTTTTTCTTTAAAATTGAAATCATTATGAAAAGATTCAAGATGAGAATCAATTGTATTATGATTAGTAAAATGGCACCCTATATCTTGAAATATAGATTGATTATGAGAATTGAGAACACAAATTGGACCTAACATAACCATCACCTGGGGGTGAAGTGCCTCAATATTCTCAATCCCTAAATCACTATCATAAATGATTTCACAATCATTACCTGGAATATCTTCCTTTATAAAGGATAAATCAGAACCATAAGCATAAGATGATGAACATGTATGAGAACTATCGAAAAAATGATCATTTAATAATTCCTTATTATGATAGTTATGAGTGATAAATCTAAAATCTGTTTGACTTATGACATCTCCTTTGTTTTGTAAAAATACATTTAAATGAAGAGGAATTATATGATTATCAAACAAATTTATGCCAGCAAAAAGATCAGGGTATAATGAAAAATGGATATTGGAACAAATAAAACTAAATGTCTCTTTGTAATAATGATCATTATCATTAAAGTCTTGTACATGAGTTTCTAATACCATTTCTACATTATTTTTCTCAATACAGATATCACTTTCAAGTAGGGGATTTGTTTGATTGGATAAAAAATTCCCTCCTTGAAAATGACTATCTATATGTTCTGAGATGTGTGGCTAAGTAGTACTAATAAGGATATCATAAATCTGGGTTGAATTACTTCTAATGAGACAATTGTCATCATCAAGGCAAATCTCTGATTGTGCTTTATTATTAACAACAATTGTATTAGGATTTAAAATAATTTCAAGATGAGTAAGGATTTCATTGGATGTATTTATGTCTTCCTGAAACTGTCCATTAGTAATTTTTGAATTATTGTTATAACAAGATCAACCATGTCACAAGAAGTAACAGGTTCATCAATAGTAGCAAATACACTAAGAAAATTTATACTTTTTGGTTGATCATGATTAGTACAAGGAAGAGAAACAATATGTCTAAACCATCCTATTAATTCAAACTATGAAAGAAAATATTTGGATTGAAATTTAAATAAAATTAATTTGAATCTAAGAAGAAAAGCCTCATAAGACTCACCTTCAATTCTATGCAAATTCTCAAGTTCTAGGAAAACCTGAGTACAATCATGGTCTTGAAATGTGTGAAGGAACATTCGAGCAAATTCGTCCCAACTATCTACAGAAGCAACTAGTAATGATTCACACTAGTGTTTGGCATGGCCTGTAAAAGTGAGAGTAAAAATACTGCACATAACACCTTCATCAATATCAAAATTATTACAATTCAAAATAAATTGATAAATGTGATCAAATGCAGAAAAATTAGACTCACCATTAAACTTTATTTTAGACAAGTGTTTAACAACCTTCATTGGAGTGCTTGATGCTCGACTAGAGATACAACTCCAAATGGGAAGTTTAGAAGAAGTAATTGAATAAAAATGAAAGAATTAAAACCAACAACTAAAAAATGATCAACTTGTCATGCACACTCTTTGGTGGCCCTCCTTCTAATGCCAAAAATGTTGATGGCCAAAACTGACCATGTTCAACATTATAATGAGATCACTCGATCAGGGCCCCAATTAGGCCCTTATCTATTTGGGATGGTGATTCAGACTGGGTTTCTGGGTCTAGTTACCCTTATCTAAAACTATACTAAGCTAACTACTAATCTAATATATGTGTATAAATATATATACATGACCTTGTATCTACTAATGTATCTTATTACTTGCTTTTATCAACGGACAAAAGAGAAGGAATTACCTTATTGCATTTGCTTGAAGAAGGAAATCCTCTGCTGAAATAAGGGCTCAACAAAGCCACGCTGGGGTTTTCTCCTGCATGAGGAGACTTAATGAAATGAAATAAAATTATCCTAAATGCAAATGCAAATATAATCTATTATATCTCTATTAGGAGAAGGATGAGCCTTATTCCTAATCAAGAGAAAAACATCTATAAAGGGAAAGGACTAAGGATTGAACTTAAGTTTAAGATGCACTTATAAATCATCAAAATAGTTCAATGACTAACAAGTTGTTCAAGCAGATATGCAATGAAATTATCCTGGTAAATAGTTACTATAAAACCTCTTGCATATACCTAAATCCAATCAGATAAAATGAATCCAATACAAGATTTATATTGAACTAAAGAAATAGTTCATTTAAATCAAATAAAATAAAACAAGGAAAGGTTATGATTATCTAATAAATAATTATCATTAATCACAAACGAGTCTCCATGAATTCAATATCAATTCAAATTTAAATCCTGTTCAATCATGTGAAAGAAAGCTTTAGACAAGATAGATACCAACATAAAACAAATGAGATCAACAATAGTGCCAATACCAATTGTTAGTATACTAATGGGAAGAGAATTAAAACCAAAAACATCAAAAGAATAATAATAAGTTTACAAATCAAATGCAATAGTGTAGAGAAGTGAAAACTTATATCATTGGCTCCAACGTCTGTTTATAGTCCTTTAAAATCCTAAATTTCTTCAAGGATCAATTTACAAAAGTGTATAACTAACCCTTTCAGAAACTCCGAACTTTCCCTTAGAGTTTCAGATCTAAAAAACCACTTCAACTTCTTTTCAGAGCTCTTTATATAATTACATTTCCTCTCCATCTCCAAGTCAAATCCACTATTATCTATAGAATTTCTAAACAAAAAAATACCAAATTCTGGAAAAAAAAAAACCCTCACAAAACTCACGATATATTTCAAAATATTATTTTGTTTGCAAAATACTCTAGAAAATAGCTAAATCAACCTCTTTTGTTGATTGTTTTTCAACCGTTTGGATAGATTCATCATTGTTTGGGAGGAAATGAATTTGCAAAATCGCCTACTGAAAAATTGGCAACAACAACAATTATGAAAAATGTTGTTTGAATCCGATAGGATTTTCCCAAAATATTGATTTTATGAGAAAACTCCCCGAGGGAGAGGTAAACCAACCAATTTTGGAAGTGGGTTTTCAACCATTTGTTGAAATTATTCTCTGATTGTTTGGAAATCGATCTGCAAAATCACGTCCTAAAGATTGATGTGATTTCCAACTGTCAAAACAAATTAACAAATTAGAATTCAATTTAATAAATCAATAATAAAATACATGTTGTTCCTTGTTTCCTGTAAAGATAAGATAGCAATGAAATAATATGGGAAATGAATAAGCAAGAGCCAATATTCTTGGCCAAATAAAATCTTGCAGACCAATTCAAAAAACTAATTTTAGTTGCAAATTCGCGGCCTTCACTTCTCCTGATTTTTTGGGATGGTAAATCTCCCAATGTGCTTGAATTAATGCTGCTAGATTGTTCTCCATGCAAATAGATTTCCAATGAGTGATTATTTGTCTCATTTCATTGAGTAAAACACAAGATATCACTTATCAAAGTCGAGTAATCAAAACTAATTTATTTATATTTTTTGTTTATAAAAATTTATGGGCATTTTTATTAATTTTAAATACACACACACACTAATTGCATTTACAATTTAAAAAAATAAAATAAAAAATAAATCTAATTTAACCTTATTAACTAATAATTAATTAATAAAAGTTAAATAAAATAAAAATTTATTTACATATAACAATAATTTTATTTACAATTTATAAGAAACAAAAAAATATATATTTTATGCCCAGATTGTGAAAATTGACCAAACTTTTATCCAATGATATCTTTCAAACCATAAGTTGGAATAAGGCGAAACTTGAATCGTTGGAATGATGGCAACAAAACAAAAGAAATGAAGATTCCAAAAATAAAGTAAAATGAAAATGAAAATTTCTCAAAAGAAACCAAATCAAAACATTCTAGAAAGCGATATTAACAAATTTTATATGGAAGGACCCATAATAATTTCAAATTTGTTTTTGGGGGTGTTGTGGCCACAACATGTTTGTAGCATCTGGATTAAAATGTATGATGGTACTGTAAGAACACTACCAAATGTGAGGCATGCACCTAAACTTAGAAAGAACTTAATATCTTTGGGAGTTCTAGATTTCGTTGGTTATAAGTGTACAACTCAAGTTGGAGTACTAAAGGTGTCCAAAGACATCTTAGTAGTCATGAAAGCAAAGAGGATAGATAACCTTTATCAACTTGAAGGAAGGACTGGAATAAATCAAGTAGTGGTAGCATATGAAGGTGCAAGTGACTCTACTCATTTATGGCATCAATGTTTGTGTCATATGAGCGAAAAAGGGATAAAGGTACTAGTTGATCGTAAGTCACTTCCAAGTTTAAAGTTTTTGAATTTGAATTTTTGCAAGTATTGTGTTTTTGGAAAACAATGTATACTAAAGTTTAAAATAGGAAGACATATAAGTAAATGTATCCTTGATTACATTCATTCAGACGTTTGGGGGCCACCCCTTACAATTTCTTTTGGAGGATCATCATATTTTGTGACATTTATAGATGATTACTCTTATAGATGATTACTCTAGAAAGGTGTGGATCTATTTACTTAAAAGAAAAGTTGATGAATTTAAAACTTTTAATCAATTCATAGCTTTGGTTGAAAAGAGCACTGGCATGTCAATCAAGTGTTTAAGGTCAGTTCACATCTGTGGAATTTGAAAACTATTGTAAGGAAGTTGGGATTGAAAGACATAAGACCATGATTTATACTCCTTAACAAAATGGTGTTGCTGAAGGCATGAATAAGATTCTTCTAGATAGAGCAAGGAGCATGCTTAGCCATGCCAAGTTACAGTAGGAATTGTGGGCTTAAGCAATTCTTATAGCATGATATCTGATGAATCGATCACCATCAACTACAATAAATTGTAAGATTCCAGAAGAAGTATGGACAGGTCATTCATGTGATTATTCAAATATGAGAATATTTGGTTGTGATGCTTATGATCTTATTTTTGAAGATTAGCGTTCTAAGTTAGATCCTAGATCAAAGAAATATGTCTTTGTTGGTTATGGTGATGAGGTTAAAAGGTACAAATTGTAGGATCCTAATGCCCACAAACTCATCATAAGCAGAGACGTAGTATTTGATGAATCCTCACTCATAAAATTAGACCTGGTAGACGTTGAAGTGAGACAAGAACAAGTACCACAAGTTCAAAAAGTTCAGTTAGAGACTCAACCATCTTTAGAAAAGGAGGAGCATGAAGAAGTTCTAGAAGAAGAAGATGAAGATGCAGAAAATATCCAGGAAACTGTGGATATGCCTCAATAATCTCTAAGGATATCTACACGGGTCATGAATCCTCCTACAAGGCATGAAAATTATGTTTCATCTGTGGCTTTGGTTTCTAATGATGGAGAACCTAGTTGTTATCAAGAAGTAATGAAGGTATCTGAAAGTGTTAAATGGAAAGAATCTATGAAAGAAGAAATGGATGCCGTAGAGAGGAATAAAACATGGGACCTGGTAGAACTTCCAAAGGACACGAAGGTTGTCGGTTGCAAGTGGGTCTACAAATTGAAAAAGGGTGCTGATGATAAAGTTGAAAGGTATAAAGAAAGACTAGTAGCAAAAGGGTATTCTCAAAAAAAGTTGAAAGGTATAAAGAAAGACTAGTAGCAAAAGGGTATTCTCAAAAAGAAGGTATTTATTTTCATGAAATCTTTTCACTAGTTGTGAAGCTTCTTTCAATTTGTGTTGTGTTATCACTAGTTGCTTTACTTGATCTTGATTTAGAGAAGCTAGATGTTAAAAAAACGTTTCTACATGAATATTTGGATGAAGATATATATATGGAACAACCAGAAGGGTTTGTTGAGGATCAAAATAAGAGGTTTGTTTGCAAACTCAAGAAGTCATTGTATGGCCTAAGACAGTCTCCCAGGCAATGGTACAAGAAATTTGATTCCTACATGGTGAGCCTAAATTTTACAAGAAGTGAATATGATCATTGTGTTTACTTTAAAAAGTTGGAAGATGGCGTGTTCATTATTTTGGTGTTATATGTTGACGATGTGCTTGTGGCAAGAAAAAGCATGGTCAAAATCAATAGGTTGAAGGATCAATTGGCTAGGGTGTTTGATATGAAGGATCTAGGTGCAGCAAATCAAATCTTACGCATGGAGATACATAGAGACATGAAAAATTAAGTTGTGTTTATCACAACACAAGTATGTGGAGGAAATACTTATGAGATTCGATATTAATAATGTGAAACCTGTACAGATCCATTTGGCTTCCTATTTCAAGATTTCTTCAAGTTTATGTCCTAGTAACAATGAAGAAAAGGATAATATGTCTCATGTATCATATGCTAATGTAGTGGGAAGTTTGATGTATGCGATGGTGAGTACTAGA
>CBVK0100413475.1:0-19650 GCA_900067695.1 Picea abies
GCCTTCGAGCCTCATTGTAACAGGCAGTTTAGAGGCCAGTAGGCGCCACATCTCTTCTCAGAGATAAGCTACTAGCACCCTAGCTAGTTTATTTCCATTATGTTTGTAAGCATTTTTCAGTCATTTTTTATTAATGAAATGAAGTCTTATTTCTGCTGCATCTCTGCGTTTATGTGTATTTCTGTATTTCATTGTGTTCCTACATAAATATGGATCAGTGGTATCAGAGCAGTCTGCTTGTTCTCGATCTTTCTTTGCATGTCCCCAACGAGGTCGGGGTATAAGGAGTTGGGCCTCAATCTGGTTGAACCTTTGCAAGATCAGTCTCGCAAACCTGACGACCGCCCATGGGGGGAGAAAATAAAGATGAGGGAGTAGGAGATCCTATCAAAATGTTGCTCGAGGAGGCCCTCGAGAAACAAAGGAACGTGATGATGGAGAAATTTGCCCATATTCTTCAACAGATTCCCACTAGCGGCGCATCGACATCCAACAACCACTCTGGAGGCGCCACTCCTTTTAAGGTACAAGTAAAATTTGACATTCCCATATTTGAGGGCCAAATAGATGCAGATTCCATAAATAGATGGTTGAATATGCTAGAAGGATATTTCTCGGTTCATGAATTTTTCGACCGAAAAAGGATTATTTTTTCACTCCTCAAAGCCGCCCCCCATGTCAAGGACTAGTGCGAAACCTACTAGGAGCAACGGGGAGAGGGGGAGCCCTCTCTGTTCTTGGCCATAGCCACTTGGAATTCTTTCCGAGATGCCATCAAGAAACAATATTATTCCGTGGGGAGCTATGAGGAAAAATACATACAATGGACTATGCTGAGGTAGCAAAGGGACCAAGATGTGCATGAGATGACGAATATGTTTCATACCCTACGCACAAAGTTGGGTATCAAAGATTCAGAGAAACATTTGGTGTTAAAGTACCGCAGTTGTCTGCACAGATACATTCAGGAGGAAATGGAGTTCCTCGACATCTCCTTGCTTGGTGTGGCATACCAATATGCTGCCAAGATTGAGAAGAAGTTCAAACAGAAAAAGTGAGACTTTGGGTTTGCGAATCAGAAGCAAGGGAAAGGTACACCCAAACTGCAGAACAAAGGACCAAGCCAAGGCAGAGCAGCCCAGGATAACCTACCAAAGCCACAATCAAAGAACAACACCATGAAGCCAAAAAAGGACATGGGGAAGTGGTGTGAGTTCCATAAGAGCTCCACTCACAACACAAGTGAGTGGAAGTGGTGTGAGTTCCATAAGAGCTCCACTCACAACACAAGTGAGTGTTGGGCCAAGCAGTCACTGGTAGCCGAGTTGAAGGCTTCTGAATCAGATGCATCCTCAGGGAAAGAGGAAGACTATGGCCATGACCTCTAGATAGGGCCCCACTGCATGAAACCAACATATGGATAAGTTCATGGAGGAGTACGAGGACATCTTCACCTCCCCCGCAGGGGTGCCTCTACATTGCCAGGTTAAGCACCCCATCGATCTGACCCCAGGTGCATCGCTGCCCAATGGACCCATCTATCAACACTCTATTTTGGAGAATGATGAAATCAAGAGGCATATTTAGGAGTTGTTGCAGAAAGGTCACATCCGTCCGAGTTCATCACCCTGTGGGAGCCCGGTCGTGTTGATGCAGAAGAAGGATGGGACTTGGAGACTTTGCATTGACTATTGGGCACTGAACAAGATCATTGTTTGGAATAGGTACCTGATCCCATGGATTGATGACCTTCTGGACCAACTCAAGGGGGCAAAATATTTTAGCAAGATCGACTTGAAGTCAGGGTATAACCAGGTACCAATCAAACCCTCTAATGTGTGGAAGACTGCCTTCAAATCCAAGGAGGGCCTTTTCGAATGGTTGGTCATGCCATTCGGGTTTATGAATGCCCCTACAACCTTCATGAGGCTAATGGATGACATCCTAAGGCCATTCACCAACTCATTTGTAGTTGTGTACTTGGATGACATTCTGATCTTCAACCAGACTTGGGAAGAGCACCTCCACCACATTCGACAGGTCCTCCAAACACTGCGACAACACAAGTTGTGTGCCAATTTGGAGAAATGCACTTTTGGCATGACCCAGCTTCATTATTTGGGATACAATATTGATGAGCGGGGGGTGCATGTGGATCCAGCAAAGATCCAAGTCATTCAGGATTGGCCAACCCCAACCACCCTAACAGAGCTCCGTAGCTTTTTAGGTCTTGCCAATTTATACCGTAGGTTTGTGTTGGAATTCTCTCATATCACTTGGTCCTTGAGTCAAGTCATCAAGGGAGGAGCTAAAGAAAAATTATTTTGGTCCGAATCTCAACAGAAGGCGTTCGGGGAGTTGAAGCATCGCCTCTGCTCTGCACCCGTGCTCACATTACTAGACGTGCAACAACCATTTGAGATCGAGACCGATGCCTATGACTATGCCATTGGGGCAGTCCTTACTCAACATGGGCATCCAGTGGCATATCATAGTGAGACACTTTTCGACACAGTCGGGAAGTATCCCACTTATGACAAGGAAATGTATTCCATTGTGCAAGCTTGTCGGCATCTAACCTGAATTGTGCCATCTAACCCACTAATTCATATATGAGATGCATGTTCGTAGTTATTTGTTTTTCTATTTATGAATGCAGGTCAGCCTTGGGAGGAGATTTGTAGTCGAGGAACGACCGAATGCAAAAGGATCGACACCAGACATAGAGTTTAAGGTAGAGTTACCAGATATTTTTACCTTGTGTTTTATTCATGAATGTGGGGTGTATTTCGGGTAGTCGTTAAAGAGTAGGAGACTTTAGATGGTTATCTTTTCCTACATGTTGAACCCTAGTGTAGTCCATAGGGGGATTTTCCCACTATAGCACTATGTTTTTCCAATGATTCTATATATTCATGCATAATATCTAGGGTTACTTTTCTAATCCTTCCTTTATAGGATTTATGTATCAACAATGAATTAGTCGTATTGATCAGAAAAATAAATAAATAAGAAAATTGTGCACCTAATTCATGATAGGGATTGAATATTCACACATAAGATTTAGTCAACACAGATGAGATTTACCTTGGACCAGGTGCACCATTGATCCAGGTGGATCTCGGTGGCAAACCATATTTTCCATTGAATCAATATTTCAAGCCTATGGTTTTGATAAACCATGATATTCACCCTTTTGATGGGAAATGGAATGTAATACCATCTTCATTTGTTAATTATAGACATCATGTAATGATTTCCTAGTGGTCTTATGTGCATGCCTACAACATAGCGTTAATGCACCAGATCGCATTAGAACTTGGTCGTTAAGTGCACTTGAGATAGAGCAGTATTGGGATGGGTGACCGCCCAGGAAGTCCTATTGTTTTACATGCCTATGACATTTTATAAAATTAGATTAATTTATCCCACATGCATCATTGGAATTTTTCTCCACTCACTCTCTCATATATAATTGAGGTGAAGCAGGCCCTTTAAGCATGCAATGGAGTGTGATGTAAATCTTGTTGTGAATGAAGTGTACAATTTGGGTTTCACTATATTTATATGTTTCTTTCAATATATATGTATATTTACTTGTTATATCTCTGCTATATTTTTGTCTTTGTGTCATTCTCAAAATAATTTGGATCAGTGGTATCAGAGGAGTCTGCTCCTTGTCATACTTCTCTTTGTCATTTCTTAGAGCGGGTCCCCGACAAGGTCAGGGTATAGAGATTTGGGTCTCGATCTAGTTTCTCTTGAGAACAACCATTCTCGCTAGCCGAAGAAACCTCCCATGGAGGAAGAAAAGAGAGATGATAGAGCAAGAGATCCTTTCAATACGTTGTGCGAGGAATCCCTCGTGTGAAAGAGGAACAAAATGATGGAAAACTTCTCTTAGATCCTTCGAAGATTACCGACGGTGACAACCGAGTCATATTTGATAAGAAACCATTTCTCAAGTGCGACACCCTTCAAGGTACAAGTCAATTTTGATATCCATTTATTTGAAGGCCATATAGATGAATATGCTCTAGAAAAATGGTTGAATATGCTAGAAGGTTATTACTTCGTCCAAAAATTTATTGATAGTGAAAAGATCACCTTTGCGCTCCTTAAATACCTTCGCCATGTTAGAGCTTGGTGGGAAGGTTACTAGGAGAGGTACACTGCAGATGAATCTACACCATTCAAGAGAGAACCCACTTGGGCCTCCTTTGTAGATGCCCTAAAGGAGGATTTCTACCCTGTCAGAAACTATGATGACCAGTACATGACATGGACAACTCTACATCAAAAAATATATAAGACGGTGTCAGAGTACACTAACATCTTTCATACATTGTGCTCAAAGCTGCATAACAAAGACTCTGATCGTCACCTAGTTTCGAAGTATCACAATGTTCTACACAGGTACATCCAAACATATATGGAATTCTTGGACATCTCCTCAATGGGTGTTGCTTATCGATATGTAGTCAAAATTGAGTAGAAATTCAAGCAACAGAGTAAGTGGGGGTTTGGATTTGAAAATATGCCACAATATAATCATGGAAAAGGAAACCCTAACTCAAATAAAGAAGGAAATACCAAGGAAGGCCAACCTCAAGAGATCCAGTTCAAGATGTAGGCAAAGAAGGGTAACAAGAAGTCTAAGAAAGACACCGAAAACTGAAGTGATCTCCACAATAACCCCTGGAACAACACAGATGAATGTCGATCGAAACATTGATTGGTGTCTATGCTCAAAGAAAAAGAATTAGAACCTCACTTGGACTCTGATTCAAAGAACAATAAATGGAAACATATCATCAATGCAAAACCTACTGCTACCATCACAACCACAATAATACAACCAGAAGAATCAGAGGATCTTGAGGAGGGGGAGTGCCTCTTACACTCGCAGATGTGGTTAAAGAGGACCCCACTCCATTTCATTATTGACAGCGAGAGTTAGAAGAACTTGATCTAAATCGAGGTTTTCAATATATTGAAGTTGCCAATCATACCATCTACCATCGGATGGTTGAGTCGGAGACAAGACATCTGTGTCATCCAGCAGTGCCACATGTCCTATGGCATCAAGCCCTTCAAGGATAAGGTAGTGTGTTATGTTTCCCCACTTGAAGTCTGTGATGTTATTTTAGGACAACCATATATGTGGAAATTTCATGCTATCTATGAGTCTTTGTTATAGCACAAAATTCCACACCTATGCATTTTTTCCATGGCCTAACCCTTTCCCAAATATTGCCAGAAATTTTCCCAAATTGCCTCTCCAAAATCATTTAAAAAACATTCCTTATGAGCACATACGCAGGTTTCCCTAGTGAAACACACAAACATCCATGACTTTCCATCTTTCAACCCACAGATGTTCTAAAAAATCATAAAAAATAAAATAATTCTATGTTTTCAGGCGGGGTTTTCGATCGGGATCGTTCCCCAATGTCCCCATTCTCATACGCAATCGAATATAACTTCCCCAACATCTTGTGGAAGAGATAAAATAACCATTAAGGTTTAAGGATAGGTCAAGTCCCTTATTACAATGTTATGCTTCCAGTATCTATAATCCCAGGATAGGTCAAGTCCCTTTCCTATAATCCTATGAGAAACACCCCCTTTTCTCTGGAAACTCCTTTTCCAACACCTCTTTCCTATATATATGGATATAGGGTGTATCCTTATCCCTATTTGGGCCATCCAAGGAAGAGTATAGTGGTTGAGTCGATTCTTGAGGGATTATTGGAGGAACCCGAACAATTGGCTTCGAGGCAGTGCCAAATGTGAGACAAGGTTGTAACTTACATTTTTTATTTCATGTTAATAGAATAGTTTGTTTTCCCTCCTATCATGTGTTCATTGTATGTTTTTTCTTATTAAGTTTACTTTGAATATGATATATGATATGTATGCTATTAACTTCCTCCATAGCAACCCTTGTATTGGGTCCATTTTGCAGGATGGTTCTAGCAAAGGATTGGGAGCTCGTCGAAAGAAAGGAGTGGGATCGAAAACAAACGGGATACTTAAGTTTCACTCTTTCTCCATTTTTCTTTCCTTCTCTTTCTCCCTAACTTCTCCTTGTAAATTAGTTTTTATTTCAGTTTTGCGTGCTTGTCCTGGAGGGAAGATCTCTATATTCTCTATACAATCTTGATCTGTTGTGACTTATACCCAAAATTATAGGGGAAATATCCCATCAACGGAATTGGAAACCATATTGGGGATTCTCCTAGTTTGGGTCAGTCTCTCAGGGTATCTTGCTTGGTTTCCTTGTCATTTCTTCTGTAGTTTCATAGTTTTTTTTACAGAGTTTTTAGCCTCTCGGGAGTTGTTACAAAATCTAGAATCCCTCTTTCTTGGAGTGGATTTTTATTTTTCTGAGCTTTCCTAGCCATCCACAAGTTGTTGTTCTACAACATGTTTACATATGTGTGTTGAGATTCTATAGCCTGTTATCACATATTTTTTTGAGGGGTGTTTTCCCTTATAAATTGGCCATTGGGTGACCAAATGTGAAAGAAGGGGTTTAAAAAACCCACAAATGTGTTCTATTCAAGGTCGAGGTGTGCACTCTTTTGGTCAGAAAAAATCCAATCATGCACAGACTTAGTCTCGATCGTCTGATCCAAAAGGACATGTGGCACAATATTAGAATTTCCCTGACTCGTAGAATGGAGCAGTCAAAGGGAAGAGTCATGAGGACTCATGAAACACGAAATGATCTGGGTCATCCATTTCAGCAAGATGCATGGCTCTAGATCCAAAGCACAAAAAATTTCATTTTAGGAAGGACTAAGTGAGAAGTAGTTTTATCCCAGGTCCCAAAATGTCGATAGCCAAGGTCCTGAGGTCCCGAAATGTCAATGTTAATCTGATTTGTTAGATCGAGGAAAGCTGTGGACCATTGATCTCACAATGGCGAAGTCAGAAAATTGGGAATCGAGAGAGGGGAGGTGAGTAGTCTTTCAACTTCCTGAGATGTGAAATATAGAAACAATGAAGATTAGATGTAGGTCATCGAAACCAGAGGGGAACATGGCAACAAATAATGTGAAATCATGATTTTGCAAGTGAAAGGTTTCAACATAGAGTAAAGCGCAAGTTCCCGAAATGTGAAATTGTGAAGTGCCCAAGATTAAGCCTAGGTAGCAGACTATGGTCAGGTGGAAGGCGGTACCAAGAGGGAAGCACCCATCATGAGGAGCCTTAGTTGTTGGATGCATAGCATATCCAGTCGTCCAATGAGTCAGTCGATTTCGCGAGTTCAATCATCGAGATATTGGGAATCAAGTGCAGAGAGGACTTGTGAAATGCGAAATCCCAAAATATCATATGGGATAAGCACTGGGTCATGGCCCGAGGTCACATGCAGGTAAATTTTCCAATTTCATGTGAGATGTGCTAAGGGACGAAATGCCAGTGTTGGCCGCAGAAAGAGGTCACTGTATTCTCTAGGTGCCAAGTTGACTCAGCCTTGTTCATATTCCGATGAAAGCAGTTAATGGAAGGTAGGTTGGTGGTTTAAACCTCAACTCACCCTATAAATGGAAGGCATGGAAGGCCCGACCGTCAGGACTAAACCGTCAGCCCCTGGTATCCCTAGGAGCATATTTCCCTACAGGCCCATGCTGATCTGAGATCACGTCTGATAGAATAATGCAAGTGCAGACTGACAAAAAAATATGCGGACGCAAAGTTTTGAATGTAATAGCCAGGTCACACCCCTGGTGGTAGTGGCTTTGAGTAAAAATAGTCGGTTTTGATATTTTGTTAGCATTGATGGTAGATCAAAGCTTTCATATTGTAAATTATTAATGAAGCTTCCAGTTTCTGGCTATGTATATGTATTTGAGACTTCTTGTTTAATGACAGTTAGATTCTTACTCTCTCTTGTTTCCTTCTGATGCTGAAAGAGTTCATGATTGACTGATTCATTTGAACTTTTGCGACTTCATTATGATGGATGTTTGGTTATAGTGTTGTTATAATTCCTTTCAGTTTCTTTGAGATTTAAATTCAAGAAGTTCTTGTGTTTAAATCTTTCCTCTTTGGGCTGTTGGAATACCTGATGTCTATAGTAGACCTCTACATTCTTATCACCAAAGTATTCCTCCTACTCACCTTTACTACAACCTACTGAATGAAGTTGAACCAAGACCTCACCTAATTGTGCATATCAGTCCAGTTTTCTACGTTAAGACAATATTTACTTGCAACTATGCCCATTTGACCTTTTTTACAACCAACCTATGACATAAAACTCTAGTGGGTATCGGGATTACCTCTGTCACAATCCAAGGGTGGCTTCCATTGCTAACATTTCTGGCACCACTGTCGGGGATGAATTGAATAGTTTCCCTCGGATAGAATGACAAAGCTTATTGGTTCTGAAGGTGCATCATAACTTAGTACATTGAGATTGCAACTGTGCACCTATCGACTCTATTGGTGACTCCACTGTCTCGGCTCCACTGTTTCAGTGAAATTGTGTCTAGATATACCTAGTAGCCTCTAGGAGAACACAACGATCATATTTGGTCTTTGATGGTGAGCAAAGACCAGACACACCCATTATGCATATCTTTCACCTAGTGACTCCATGATTAAATATCGATTGGTGACTCCACTAGTTCAAAATGGAGAAGATCTTAGCTCGGAGGTTTGCTCCCTTTAATTTCTCCTCTACTCCTGGTTTTCGAAATGTTGTCCCTGCTATAAATGAATGGGGTGATTATTTGCCCATATTTAGAGAGAATAGGGAGGACAACCCTTCTCAGCATCTCCACGAGTTTCATGAACTCATGCACCAATGGGAGATACATCATGAAGACGTATTATTAAAAATGTTCATGTTCTCATTAGAAGGGGATACTTGTTAATGGTATCTTTCTTTACCCCCTGCTAGCTTTTCCTCCCCGAGAGAATTTCATGCATCCTTCAACGCTCATTGTCAGAAGATTTATCCCTTTGAGTTAATTTGTTATTGTTGTTGTGAGGGATAGGACAACTATATTCAAGATATAGTTGATTCAGAAGCAGGATGTGAGGATGAAGGATATGACTTGGATCAGAAGTCAGTTCTTTCTCTTCCCTGTTCATCTGCATCAGAAGAAAGATGTGTTTTCTGCCCCAGTGAGGAAAGTGCAGAAATTGAGCTTGTTATGGAAATTGATTTTCCTTGTAGCCCTTTTTCTAATGAACCTAGGTACGAGAAGTGCATTTTTGACTCATTTGAGGATGCAGAGGACATTTGCGCCCTTGGAGCATAAGTTTTGGACAACCCTGTTTGTGGTGAAGAAGTCATTTCTAATGTTGAACAGGAGAAACCCATTTTTGATGAATATCCCAGTGAGGAGGAGGAAGGGATAGATATGTAGCTCTTCTCATATTCTGCAGTCATCACTAAGTCACAGAATGAAGAGCAAAGCTTTCCCATGGGTCCTGTTTATGATGATTATGAATTTGACCCCTGGGAGAGCCAAGAAGAAGGGCTAGAGGAGAAGTAGAAGGGGCAGTTTATCTCCTGCCCAAAGCCTGTTCGTAAGTAGCCATCGTCTGATATCAATCATCCTACACCAGCCCCTCACCCACCTGAGTTGGCCAGAGAAATCCAACAATGTTTGAGCAACTGTGTGGCAGAGAATGTCGTCGGTTACAAAATCTCTGGAGTTTGTCACTCGGCCTATGAGCCTGCGAGGGAACACATGGACTTGTATTTCCTTCATTTCTTGAAGATGCCCAACTTTATCCTGACCTTAGCAATAGGAGGAAAGCTGAAGAATGTAACCGTTTTGTTGTGATGGTTGCATTATCTGTTATCAATCACTGAAAGAATAAAAGGGCTTCTAGTTAGGAATTTACTTGAATGACTATGGTGGAAGTTTTATTTCATCTAGCACTGTGTAAAAATCAATTAGTTTAGGACTCTACATAAATAATCTTCTTGGAGCATGTGTGTTTATTTTCAATTTTTTTTTTTACTAATCGGACTATATTTCTCAGCAAGATGTTTTGAGCTCGACTCCATAGCCCAACAGAAGGCGACTGGAACTGCAAAATGATATCTTAGAGCCTCGCAGGGAGGAATATATCCCCCATGGAGCCTAATGTTATCACATATTTTTGCGGGGGGTGTTTTCCCTTAGAAATTGGCCATGGGGTGACCAAATGCGAAAGAAGGGGTTTAAAATCCCACAAATGTGTTCTATTCAAGGTCGAGGCACACACTCTTCTAGTCAACAAAAAACTAATCAAGCACAGGCTCAGTATCGATCATCTGATCCAGAAGGACACATGGCACAAGATTATCATTTTTTTGACTCATAGAATGGAATAATCAAAGGGAAGAGTCACGAGGACACTCAAAATGCAAAGTCGCAAAATGATATGGGCCATTCATTTCAACAGGATGCGTGGCATTAGATCTGAAGTGCGAAAAATTTCATTTCAAGAAGGCCTAAGTGAGAAGTGTCGATATCCTAGGTCCTGAAATTCTGATAGCTGAGGTCCTGAGGTCCCAAAATACTGATGTTAATCTGAGCCTTTGGATCGAGGAAAGTCGTGGACCGTTGATCTCACATTAGTGAAGTTAAAAAATTGGGAATCTGGAGAGGGGAGGTTAGTAGTCTTTCAACTTCCCGAGATGATAAATCCTGATACGATGAAGATAAGATCTGGGTCATCCAAATGATAGGGTCACGTGGTAGCAGATAATTCAAAATCACAATTTCGCGATTCAGAGGTTTCAGCATGGAGCAAGGCGCAAGTTCCTGAAATGCGAAATCATGAAGTGCCCAAGATTAAGCCCAGGGTTGCAAATTGTGGTCATGTGGAAGGTGGTTCCAAGAGGTAATCACCCATCGTGAGGATCCTTAGGTGTTGGATGCATAGCAGATCCATCCATCCATCTGAGTTAGTCAATTTCGTGAGTTCAACCATCGGGATATTGGGAATCAAGTGCAAAGAGGAGTCCTGAAACACAAAATCACGAAATATCATATGGGATAAGCATTGGGTCATGGCTTGAGGTCGCATGCAGGTAAAGGTTCTTATTTCATGTGAGATGTGCTAAGGGATAAAACACCAGTTTTGGCTACAGAAAGAGGTCACTGCATTCTCTAGGTGCCAAGTCGACTCAACCTTGTTTAGATTTTGATGAAATAAGTTAATGGAAGGTAGGTTGGTGGTTGAAAAATCATCTCACCCTATAAATGGAAGGCGTGGAAGGCTCGACCATGGGGACTGAACCGTCATCCCCTGGTACCCCTATGAGCAGATTTCCCTGCAAGCCCACGTTGATCTGAGATCGAGTTTGACAGAATAATGCAAGTGCAGACTAACAGAAGAAGATGCAGACGCAAAGTTTTGAATGTAATATCCGAGTCCCACTCCTGTTGGTAGTGGCTCTGAGTATAAATACTCGATTTTGATATTTTTTTGGCATCAATGGTAGAGCAAAGATTCTGTATTGTAAAGTCTTAATAAAGCTTCTTGTTTCTAGATATGTATCTGTATTTGATGCTTCTTGTTTAATGACTGTCACCTTCTTACTCCCTCTTGTTTCTTTCTGATGCTGAAAGAGTTCATGATTGACTGATTCGCTTGAACTTTTGTGACTGCGTTATGATGGATGTTTGATTATAGTGTTTTATAATTCCTTTCAGTTTCTTTGAGATTTAAATTCAAGAAGTTCTTATGTTTAAATCTTTCATCTTTGGGCTGCTAAAAGATCTGATGTCTACAAAAGACCTCTACATTCTTCTCACCAAAGTCTTCCTCCTACTCACCTTTACTACAACCTACTTACTGAAGTTGAACCAAGACCTCACCTACTTGTCCATATCAATCCTATTTTCTGAGTTAAGACGATATTTACTTGAGACCGTGCCCATTTGACCTTTTTTACAACCAACCTGTGACATAAAACTCGGACAGGTATTGGGCTTACCTCTGCCACAATCTAGCGGTGACTTCTGGTGCTAACACAACCCACGAATATCCACGATTTGCAATACTAACAGTCGTGGACCTATGTGAATTTGGAGTTTTTTAAAAATTCATCTTTCTTTCTAGGTTTAATAATTGATTTTCTTAGTTGTTTGGGTTGTCATGAGTCTTTGATTGGCTTTTCTTTGTTGAAATATGAAAGTGTATCATACAGAAAAATAAAAATCTTGCTTGAGTTAATTTATATAAGGTTTGTCTAGTTGATTGGAATATCATCCTTTTTTGTATGAACATCTAGAATCACTGAGTTTTCAGTGGTTCCTTGGTTGAGCACTTTTTGTCTCTTTACCTACTTTGCCTTGTTTCAAAAAGAAAAAAATTTCAATCCTTTGTTTTTATTTTCTTTTGTAAATGAAAAACAAAAATAATATTCTTGTTTGTTTGCTTCTCATTTATTGAACCCTTGCCTTCCATGTTTGCAATAAAAGAGGTAGTTACTTAGCATTCAGGTAGTTTCATTGTGTAGTGCTTTGGTAGTGGTATCCTTTTCATTGAAAAAGAAAAGAATCTAGTAGTACAAGTTTTGCATTCTTGTGTGCATTTGTTTTTGAAAGAGAGAATTGTAAAGTGCATCTCAAGGTTTCTTAAATATTGCACTCAAACATTTTTTTTAATCTGAAAAAAGAAAATAATTCGCTTCATAAGCGTAGTTTCATCCATTTTCATTTGAAGAAACTGCATTGTGTTCCTATTTTGCATCACTTTTGGAGTTAGTATGAAGATCACCAAATTTTCATCTGCACCCTTTCCGAGTAAATAACGACCCATTAAAATGAACATATAACTAAAATCTATTAGAAAATTTCATTTTTCTAGGGTGAATGGGCAATTTTAGGCTAGGGCCTTGGTGTAGGTTGGAGAGTAAATTTTTCCAAGGCCACTAAACAAGCATAAGTTTCTAAGATAGGGAGCGAAGAACCGATTTGTCATATAGGTTGGTCCGGAAGCTCCTCTAACATAGGAGTTAAACACAAGATCACGTAATGAATAATCGAGGAGATTCCCTTCTAAATATGGACCAAGCATAGGGGACATATCATATATTGGGGTTTTTTCTTGAAGTGACACTGACTCATTTAGCGTCAGTCCTCTGCAAATTTTGAACCTGGTTGAAGTTTTCCTAAAGTGATACTGGCCCTCTTGGCATCAGTCCTCTGTGGTTTCATACCTAGCTTGAGATTTTCTTAAGTGACATTAGATCTGTCATAAATAGTCCTCTGGAAGAGATTCAGGCTTAGTTACCCTGCCCATAAGTTCGATACTGACTATCCACTGTACCCTCAAACGTTGACTGCGAGTTGGTAACTATAGTTGCTTCTCCTAGGTATACCACAAGGTGATTGTGGGGTGTTTTCATAATACCTGGGGTAGGTTTTGTATCACACACTTCATTACTACTGGAGGGTGCCCCGTGAAGTGTGGTTACTTGCACTGGATAAGGTTGATCTGTGGAGGTCAGGATAACTGCTTCTCATAACTTCATGTGTTGGTCCACATGACTTAATAAACGCGTTCCTTCATCTACAAGGGAACGAGTCCACTTTGTTCACTATTATGGTCCCAAGACCTAATCCACTCGAGTTAGAATCTTGAAAAAAAAAATTGTTTGTATTTTCATTTAGGGCTTTGTAGTGGTGGGATTAGTGAACGTAGTTCAACTTTAGGAAGGCGAGTCAATTTTCATAGAGAGTTGATCACTCAAAGTGGCCATCCTACCACCACAAAGATCAAGGAGAATTCAAGGCCTTCCTACCAAATAAGAGGTTAGGAATAATTCTCCCTCGCCTCCAAAAAGGCATCGGCTTGATCATTTTAGCACTTTCATACTGACCGACTATACTAAGATCGTAAACATTGATCCTCTGGAAGTCAACACTTCAGAACCAAAGGAGGTAACCATTGAGGACCTTGGAGCTGGGGATTTCACTCCACAATTTAATCCTCCATTACCTAGGAATTTTCCATTACCATTCATACAAGTCCCACCTTCCATATTGGACTTCTCTAATAGTATCCCTTGCCACTAGGCCACTATGGAAGACACTCCGCCAGTGTTTGGGTCGAAAGCCCCTGCAACTCCCACCTCAGTGATAGGTACCTGGGGGATATTTCCTCTTGGTATGTCAAGTCAAATGAAAAATATGGTTCAATCCATTGTATCCATGACAACCAATAGCATTTCCTCACCAATTGTCAGTCCCACTCAAGTTTTGAGTGCAACTGCCTCGTTTTCATCAACACCGAATGATTTATCTTACAAAATGTCATCAATGGATGAACTTAATGCATTGTTTAGTTCTCTTCCAACATCCCAGTTGTCGAATGTTGGTGTAGGGATCACTCCAACTCCTTACCAAGCCATGTCTTGGGGTGGAGGACACATTCCTCCATTAGCCACATTCGTTGGAAGCATACTTGTCCAATCTTCCAGCCCTAACCTCGCATGGGGATGGGATGCCTCCATGGGAAGCGGACCTCAATATGCTTGTATTCCATCTACGTTGACCCCATTCACACTTTACGGTGGGTTCATGAGTAACCCTTTCACTGCATCTGCAATGTCGGCAGGGAGAAACCCCCTTCTAGGTCATTCCATCCCTTGGAAAGGACCTTTGTCTTTTCTATGGGAACCATTGGGGAGTACCCCTATATACGTCCAGTGGAATCCATCTCAAGGGATGTCGCAATGGGGGAATCCATTTCCCGATCAGTCTACCCCCATGCCAAGATTTGTTCCTATGCATGGGGGGTCTGTTGGGGGTAATATCGGTTCTTATTTTGGGAATTAGATGGTTGGAGGTGTTCATCCATTTAACTAGGGCCAACAAGGATTCATCCCAAGCTCCAATTTCATATAAAATTACTTTTGGCATCTCAGTTCCAGTTACAACCTGGGATCTTCTTTTCAGACCACTCATTAGTCAATGATGCAGCCTAGGTTACCATTTCTGGAAACACTACATTTTTCATATGTTATAGAAAAATTTTCCTCACCCCATGCAACTTGCTTGGATGGCCTTTCCATTTCCATATGCAGACTTGAAGTCCCCTTTTGTACTTCCCAGAGCCAAAAAATCATGTTTTTCCACATATGTGTGCCCTACCAGTTAGACAACATGTGTATACATAGGTTGCACCACTACAGCCTGCATATATCAGGTTTGGTGCTCAAAATTAAAAAATGTGTTGATTTTCCATGTCAAGTCACGAGATCCATGATCCTTGACCTTCCATATACTGGAAACGTTTCGACTCGACCCTTCAGTTCCACTTGAAGGTTATAAATTGATCCATATCTAAGTTGTGGAGGGACAACGGATTCAAATTTTGAGAGAAAATATACTATGGATAAATTTCACTTCACATTGAGTCTGCATCCCTTTATCCTTAAAAGTCTAAACACATTTTTCAACCCCCAAGCTCTTCCTTCTTTGATGGAGAACCCCATTCTCTCATTTATATGAGCTTTCCTTTGGTGGAGGATTGAAGTGGTGGAGGCCCAACTGGAATGGACTTAGTTTATCGGTTCCGAGACATACCAACACAAAATTTTGTCACCTATAGACTTATATTGATTATTTTAATAGAAATATTATTTTCTCATCCAATTGATATCTTGCAAATATTTGAATTATTATTCTATGGGTGTATTTGTCATGTATGTTAATGGATTATGTTATTTTGTGTGCTAACATTATATATAATTATCATATACTTGCGTATCTTGGTTGTTGAGGACAAGTTGCAGGTATAAATCTTTGAGTTGCATACTCAACAATGGTCTTTATCGAACGTTCGGATGAGGTAGGTTCCTAATCTTGTCTTAGTAGCATTTTCATTTATATATAATACTTGAGATTAGAGTTGATTTCTACAATCATTCCATCAGTTGTGGTTTACCCCATGCCATAGAGAGATTTTCCTCGTAACAAAATTGGCGACCATACTGGGGATTGATCTTTTGTTTTGGGGTTAGGAGTGTTTTTCTCCTTGACTTTTTGTATGTTAGCCTTAGAATCCTTGTTGCATGATTGCTTGACAACCTATTTTTACTTTGCATCTGAGTTTCTTGGCCTAATAATTATCCTTTCATTGTTTTACTACATATACGTCAGTTTTCCCTTGATAGAAACGTACACAAGTGATATGTCCTTCTATAGGGCACGTACATACGCGAGTTTTTCTCAAACAGTCGCGCACATCAATGTTTTGGCTTCCTGACTGAGTTTGGTGTTTGTTGGGTGAGTTTGGTTGGTTGTTGAGTATTCTTGGGTCTGTGTCCTAACTATTGAGTTCTTACAGAGTCATATGAAACCTTCTTATTGTTGGATTTTCGGGCGGTATCCTTTCTTATCATCTTTTTCATTGGTTTTCCTTGAATTTTGGTATGAGTGTTAGCTTCTTAGTATCATGCTTGGATTGTCTCTTTTTTCTTGCAGTAGGGTCTGTATATCAAGATGCTATTCAGTCCTTGCATTTTCTTTTCTTTATATCGAAAATATAAAAACATTTCTCATTTTTCATTATGGCATTTTCTCTTTTGGTTATTTAGTATTGATATTGACATATGAGGAAGATTGCATTTTATTGAAATTGTAGAAATTGTATTGAAAGTTGCATTTGAAAAGCTTACCATCTTTTGAGAATTTAGAATTAGGATCTAGCATTATTTTTATATTCATTTCTTTGATATGTTGAGTCATAATATCATCAATTTCACAACCACGTCTGTTGATTAAAAACATCCATTAAAAGTAACATTGATTGACTAAAATTGATTAGAAACGATTTTATTTTTCAGAGTACACAAACAAGCATAGGATATAGGGCCTTGGAATAAGATTTTGTGACTAAACTTCTCCAAGGCTATTAAACTAAACATATGTGTTTGACCAGGGAATGGTGAAATTCATTATGTAATTAGTGACGTTAGGATGCTTTGCTCACACTGGAGTTAATCATGAGGTCATGCGAAGTTGGTTGAATAGATAACCCTCTAATACCTTCTTAGTCCAAGATATTTTTGTGGTTTCATTCATATATGGTGGTATTGATAGTACCTTTACCACCATGAGAGGCAGTTCTTTCAATATTTCGGGCTTTGTTACCCTACCCATACAGTGGACCAGACTTACGACTGTTCTCCTGTGCATTGTTTATATCGCGGTGGCTCTATTTTCTTGACATAGGTAGCCACATAGGTTACTTGTAGGGGTTATTCTGTAGGTACCTTGAGTCAAATAAGGGTCGGACAACACAAATCCTTTATGAATTATTACCTCTTTAGGCAGATCTCATCGACTGCGTTGTTAATCCCAAAAGGGCCCTTATAACTGATTTTGATACCTCCAATTGTTTGAAGGGAGTCTCAGGCCCCTCTTGGGTGAGGGATACCTACTCTAGTGAGGGAGTCCCTTTTCAACTACTATATCCCATTTGTGTGCATATGGTACTTTTTCTATATTTTGGTGTGCTCTCTAATTTTTAGTTGGCCCTAGGATTTGGTTTCATATCTCAAGTCTGAGTAATCTTGTATCTAGAATAGCTTCCTCGCAAGTCTCGCTGTTTGTTAAAGTTACCACTACATCTTGAGTCTTTTTCTTATAAAAGGTGTAAAGTTACTAAACATGGTACACATACATCCACCTACCAGAATTGTGATTATACAATTATGAGTACTGAGTCGAGCCTGAATGACACAAGGAGTCCCTCAAATCCTATACATTTTGTGGTTAATGGGACTCCTTGGACTCCTTCAGCCATTATGGTTGTTTTTTTGGAGGTTCACGTCCTTACTCCTATTCATCCTGTGGTTTCTAATCAACCCATAGTAATGAACCCTTTCGGGTCTCTTTTTGGTACGACTGGATACAATTCGTAGTCCATACCTTTGGTCTCTAATCCTTTCTCTTTTGGTATGGCAAATATGACAACACAACATTCATCCTCCATTCCAGCCACTAATGCAAATCCTAGTTTTGGACCTGGGGGCATTTCCCCTCCGCATACTCCTCTCTCATTTGGTGGAGGTCACATTCCCCAAACGACTCCTA
Source organism: Picea abies (assembly GCA_900067695.1). Taxonomy (NCBI): domain Eukaryota; kingdom Viridiplantae; phylum Streptophyta; class Pinopsida; order Pinales; family Pinaceae; genus Picea; species Picea abies. The sequence continues at coordinate 18,072 of CBVK0100413475.1, forward strand.
CAGTTGGAGGCCAATATCCTTTTTCTTTCTGGGCTAATCCTAGTCTAAATTCTCCTGGAGAGAGTACTCAATCGTGTGAACAAGATACTTCCTATATTTCATCCTTTCCCCCTTATACCTCCATGTAAATTCCAACAAATGAATTTTTCATGGAAAATCCACCTCTATCCTCTAGAATTCCACCTAGAGGGGGTTAGTTTCATTCCATGAGAAACGCCCATCTTGGAACTCCTCTAGCTGGGGGAAATGTTTATCATCCTCACTTTGTCTCTCCTATAGGTATGGTGCCCATACAACCTCTTATAAAATAGTTTTTAGGAGGATATTATCCTATCGGATAACGCCATGGTGTATACCAGAACCTTGGATGGTCTACAATCCCTCAACACAAATCTTTCCCGAGAGCATGGGCTCAGATGTCGCAACCCCAAATCCCTTTTTTGGCCACACTTAATATGCCATATTTGTCAATATTAATGAATGACCCAGTGCATCATGATCTGTCATGGCCCCCCATCCCCACGAATCTTCCTTCAGACATTCCAAAATTCGAAGGAAAGACTGGTGATGATCTAGGTGATCATGTTACTACTTTTCATCTTTTGTGCTCATCCAATTCTCTTAAAGACAATTGTATTTGTTTGAGACTATTTCAATGCACCCTAATGGGGTTCGCAGCGAAATGGTACATTGACCTATCGGGGGGAATGTATGGGAACTTTAATTAGATGATTTTGGTCTTTCTCAACCACTTCCAGTTTTCGGTTCGTTATGTGTCAACATAGAAATTTTGTCGACATTTCGCCAAGATAAAGCCACACATATCTCAGACCATATCCAAGAGTGGCATAGACAGGTGAGGTTGATCAAAGTCTGCATTCCTCCATATTTCATGTTGGAGTGGTTCCTTATGTCCTTATTTCCTTATATTTCGAAGGATTTTTCTACATCCAGAGTAACATCTAAGGAAGAAGCTATTTTCAAATCCCAACAATTGGACCTCATATATTCTCAATTTGGTATGTTATATGAAATTATTCATGACGTGTCGCAGTCAAATTATGACCCTAGACAAAATCTTGGGCCTCATACTGATGGCATCATAGGCTCTGCAAATTCTAATTCTATAGAATTGGTGACGAAGAAGTTGAAGGATTTGTCTCTAATCCAGTCTGTAGCAAGACAATATTCATCTTCATTCTTCACTCCCACTCAATCAGTGGATGTGCATACTATACAGTCATCAACCAACCCAAACGGTAACTCAAAAATAGGAGGGAATAGAAATAAAGAACGAGGTAATAATTATAAGGGTGGGAGAAATAATAACAAAGAAAAGGATGTTGAAATTACTAATACAACTGAGAGGGGGGGGGGGTGAATCAGTTGTTATATTACTAATACAACTGAGAGGGGGGGGGGGTGAATCAGTTGTTATTGTGCTTAAACAATTTTAATTCTATTAAAACATTCTTAATCTTTCTTCAAATGATCATCAACATTATATAGCAAATGGATAGTAAAAGTAAAGAGAATTAGTCACACATAATGTATACACAGAGACAGATTTTCATGAGGA
>CBVK0100413476.1:0-19647 GCA_900067695.1 Picea abies
TGGCCTGATGCCAGGTAAGCATGTGTGGTGCAATTTAGGGTTATAAGATACCTACTCTCATTAATTACATTGAATTACAATCAATGGTTGTCTATTCTAAATCGGATCTAGATCTCAGCCTACTTTCAGCCATTAAAGGAGACTCTAACTACTACATGCTCAAAGGCATGGCTTTGGCCCTACCAACCTTACAATCATTTAATTCAAATTCAAATTTTTGAAAAATGAAAGGGTTGTGCCTTCCTCCTTCAATGAATGCACACTGAAATGTGTTGGCTAGCTGGTGCATGCTGATGTGAAGCAATGATCCTTCATCATACTCCACTGTTGTGAAAAATTCATGATCTCCTTCTCATGAGCTTCCCAAAATCATTGTTGAAATCCACCTAGATCCCAAACGGTTCTCTGGATCTGTCCATATACTCCACTGCCTTGCTATTGTTGTTGCTACCATGTTGCTCTTGCAGGTCTTCCTCTACTCATCTTCTCTCTGCTAACATATTCTACTGCTGACCTCAACATCAACCTTCTAATTTCTTCAATTACTTCTTCCAGCTACTCAACTGGCTAGCTCTTCTCTTCATGCAACCTCTCATGCTCTACTTCCTCCTTGCAAATGGGTAGATCAATATGATCTCCCATGTTGTATTTCTCATCTCTTGTGGCTTTGACTTGCCACTCTGTTGCAGACTCCAATTTTCCAGTCTCTTCACTGAGTTTTTGCTCAACTTCTCCCTTTGATAGCTTTGCTTCTGCCATTTCTCTTACTGGTGTATTTCTAGCTTCCTCTAGCTGCTCCTTGGGCTGGTATCCTTCCCATGTCTCCAACTTGATCTGTTGGATGTGCATGCTCTACATTGTCACCCTTTTATCTAGGGCTTCAAATTATTCACATAGACCAGCAAAATCTATGTCGTTTGCTTCCTCTCCTACTACAAACACCAATGTTGCAGTCATCTCTTTTCCATCTTCCTGGATGAACATTTTGATCCATTCTTATGAATTCTCATCTCCTTCTGCTGGGGAAAACATCATTTTCTACTCCATGTTCTCCTCTTCCTCCATGACAATCACTACTACCTATCCTTCTCCTACTGTTTCCTCTGCAACACAAGTTCTTGCCTCAACTGGGCTACATGGCAGGAATACCTCAATTCCTCCAATGATCAGAAGACTCCTCTAATCCTTCTATGTTAGCTCCTCTTGTTGATAAAAACTCACCTATGAGTTCATGAGACTTTTAGATAGTCCCATCTGCTCTCCCTTGCCCACCTGGCAATATGGGATTTCTGTCCTGCTCACTTGGTAGTCTATGAGATCCTCCAATGATCCCATCTCATCATCACTAAGACTCTTCCCAGCTTCTGGATCATAGACATGAGCCACTTCCTCTATGTCTCTAAGGCCCTCAACATACCTCAACCACCTTCTCAACAATCTTCATTGTCCTTTGGTGAACAGTTTCTGAACGGACCATTTTTCTTTCCTCTTCAGAGGCCATTCATACCTCCAGCATGTCTTCACCTCCTACTGCATCTTCAATGCAAACTTCTCCATCTGTGCTCTTATCTCTTTTTTCTCTTTGTCTATCTCAACCTTTCTTTTCTACTGGCGATCTTTGTCTTGACCATGTTCACATCCTTCACTAGCCATCTTTGCCTTGAATCTTCCCTCCTGAAAAATCTACCGTTTTCTACTCACCCTGCAACAATATTCACAGAGCATCAATACTCTATCTTATTCTTCTCTTTCCCCTGAAATATACAGAAAAAAATTCTTTCTCTGATACCACTTGGTGGTGTGTATCAGAGTACATTATTTCTGACTTCACCTCCCTCTGCCTACAACCTACAAACATAAAGTGGCTTCGATACCACTTGATGCAAACTCCCTACCTCAGTAGGTTCTGCGACCTCCCAGTCTCTAGATCGTTCTCCTTCCTGAGCCAAAATATCTTTTTGGGCTCCTGCTCGAACCCTTTGAATGAATCCATAGGTCCTCTTTATTGAAAACCCATCGCGTGAAAACTTAATCACTAAGCATGATCTTTCCCCTCCATGTGATCGTCACCGTGATCACAAGCCTTAATCGGGCTCTGATATATGAGTCTCCCTTCACTCTCTATCTCCTGGTATCCTAAAGTATAATTCTCAACAAGGGGTCTATCACTTTCTAACATCTCCCCTATCCTTCTTCATATGACCCTTTCTTGTGACATAGGGCCAATCCTTTGGGTGCATCGGGTTTTGTGATACTGTGGATCCCGATATCAAGTGCCTCATTCCTCTGAATCCTAAAAACTTGAAAAGAGCTAATGGTCTTTGGCTCCTTCTTTTCCTTCATCCATGTGACCCTTTCCTGTGACCACACCCTAACACCAAAAGGTGTTACCAGGTTTCGGCTTTCGACTTTTCTGGTTACAAGGAAATCCTTGTTCCTCTAATCCCCGAAACCTGAAATCTGAAATCTTCAACCCTGGTCAACGGTATTCCTCCTTTGTGATATGATGACTCCTATTCTCCCATCAACCAATGGTCTAGATTAAATCCTAGCTTTCTAGCTTTCGGGATACTTACAGAGTCTTCACCTCCCAACTCCTGGTGATCAAACTCCTAGTGGCTTCCGGATCTCTACCATGCATCCTCCACAATGGATGGTCCTGATTCTTTCAAGACTTCCCTTTTGGGAAATTGGGGGAGTTCTCACTCTCGAACTCCTAGTGAACAAATCCCTAAAATTTGGATCTCTTGACATGCATCCTTTGAGATGGAAGGTCCCGATGCTTTTGGGGCTTTGACGAGTCCTCTCCCTTCTTCTGTTACAATGGTTAAACCTCATGCACCTTCTTCCAGATCCAATGGCTATTGGTCCTCAGTGCTTGATCTGATGGTTCAGATCTGATCCCTTGCGCACTCTTCTCATGTTGTCTATACATAGGCTCCAACGGTCCAGATCTCCTCCTCCGTAACTAATCTAGTGGTTGCTGACGCTCCTCCTCCTCAGCTTTGAGAAATTCATGGTCCCACTGTTATCCTCTGTGCGACTCTTCTTGATTTGACGACTATCAGCTATTTGACACTTCCTCTTAAAGGCTCTCCACCATCCATTTAGATCTCTTCTCCTTTGCAATATTTCTGTGTTTCTCGACGTAGATTCAATGATCTAGATCTTCATCCTGCAACTGATCTAACGACGACTGTGCTCCTCCTCCTCAACTTTCACTCCTTCCTTTTTGTTTCTATGTGCACTAAGGCACTATTCGTCCTAAGCTTTGAGACTTAGAGTAAGTCCTCTCTTGACACCCACTCCTAAACTCAAACTCTTGAGCTTCAGACTTGAAGAAAATTATTCCTGCACTCACTCCTTGTGCTTGACGAGCCTTTAGATGATTGTCTATCAACACTTCACTCGAGTGTTTGCCTAGTGCACTCCTTACACAGGTCCTTTTCCTCCTTGAGCTTCAACTTCTCGAACCTCAATGGTTTCTTCCCCTTTCTCTCCTTGAAGGGATGGAAGTGCCCTCTTATGCAACTTCCTACTCAAGCATGCCTTGTTGAGCCTACATGCTTTTCAGTAACCCTATGAGTGTCTTCCCTTGACACTTCCCTTATCTCATAACTCAAAAGAGAGTTCTCTCCCATGCACTCTATGCACTTGCTCGATGCCCTCGTGGAAGAGCTTCTACAGAACCTTTAGTGATTTTGTCTTATCTCTCTCTCTTTGTTCCCTCCTCTGCACAGTCTCACCTTCAAGGTGTTCAACAACCTTGAGGCTTCTCCCTTGAGCCTATGATTCCTCTGTCGCGCCCTTCTGGTACGTCTCTGTCTAAATTCCACAAAACTTAGAAGTGCACTATTGCACTAGCTTACAAAGCCCTCAATACTCTATCATGCAACTCCTTGCATGAAGACACAAAGAAGCAGAATGAAATCAACAACCTCACAAATAGGTAGGAAAATCTATCTATCCCTGTATATGGAAAATAACATACATCTACAACATATGAAATGAACACACACAAAAAACATTCAATTGCATAAACACACAAAGACTCATGTGTAGGAAAAACTTCTCTTTGTATTAATCTAAATGCCTATTACAATCTGGGTAAGCTTGGACTCCTACGGAGTCTCGACCTCTTCTTCTTTCTTTTCTATCTCCTCTCTTCTATTCTCACTAATTGAAGTCAGATCCAAAGATCGTTTTACAAAGAGGGGCTCCTCGAGCTCTTCCCTTCAAGCTACTTACTCTCATTAATTACATTGAATTACAATCAATGGTTGTCTAGTCCGAATCAGATCTAGATCTCAGCTTGTTGTTAGCCATTAAAGGTGACTCTAACTACTACATCCTCAAAGGCATGGATTTGGCTCTACCAGCCTTACAATAATTTAATTCAAATTCAAATTTTGGAAAAACGAGAGGGTTGTGCCTCCCTCCATTGAATGCGCACTAAAACATGTTGGTTGGCTGGTGCATGTGGATGTGAAGTGATGCTCTTGCATCATACACCACTGCTGTGAAAAATTCATGAGCTCCTACTCATGAGCTTCCTAGCATCATTGTTGAAATCCACCTGGATCCCAAATAGTTCTCTAGAGTTGTCCATCTGCTCCATTGCCTTGTTGTTGTTGTTGTTGCCCTGCTTCTCTTGCAGTTCTTCCTCTGCTCAGCTTCTCTCTGCTGATAGATTCTGCTGCTAACATCAACATCAACCTTCTGATTTCTTCAATTACTTCATCCAACTACTCAACTAGCTGGCTCTCCTCTTCATGCAACGATACCACTTCATGCAGACTCCCTATCTCAGCAGGGTACCTCCTAGTCTCTGTATCGTTCTCCTTCCTAAGCCGAAATATCTCTTTGGGCTCCTACTCGAACCCTTTGAACGCATCCATAGGTCCTCTCTATTGAAAACCTGCCATGTGAAAATTTAAGCACTAAGTGCGAGCTTTCCCCTCCAAGTGATCATCATCATGATCACAGGCCTTAATCAGGCTCTGATATATGAGTCTCCCTTCACTCTCTATCTCCCGATATCCTAAAATGTGATTCTCGACAAGGGGTCTATCACTTTCTAGCATCTCCCCTATCCTTCTCCATATGACCCTGTCCTATGACCCAGGTCCAATCTTTTGGGTGCGTCACATTTTGTGATACCGGGGATCTCGATACCAAGCACCTCATTCCTCTGAATCCTGAAAACCTGAAAAGAGATAATGTTCTTTGGCTCCTTCTTTACCTTCGTCCAAGTGACCCTTTCATGTGACCACATGCTAACATCAAAAGGTGTTACCAGGTTTCATCTTTTGAATTTTTCGGTTACAAGTAAATCCTTGTTCCTCCAATCCCTGAAACCCAAAATTTGAAATCTCCGGCCATGGTCAACGGTCTTCCTCCTTTGTGATTTGATAGATCCTATTCTCCCGTCAACCAGTGGTCTAGATTAAATCCCAACTTTCTATCTTTCGAGATTCTTACAGAGTCTTCACCTCCCAACTCCTGGTGATCAAATTCCCGGTGGCTTTCGGATCTCTACCACACGTCCTTCACAATGGACGGTCCTGATTCTTTCGGGACTTCCCTTTTGAGAAATTGGGGGAGTCTTCACTCTCGACCTCCTAGTGAACAAATCCCCAAAATGTGGATCTATTGACATGTGTCATCTAAGATGGATGGTCCCAATGCTTTCGGGACTTTGAGGAGTTCTCTCTCTTCTATTGTTATGAGGGTTAAACCTTGTGCACCTTCCCTCGGATTCGATGGCTATCAGTCCTCGATTCTTGATCTGACGGTTCAGATCTGATCTCTTGCATGCTCTTCTCCTGATGTCTAGGTGTAGGATCCAACGGTCTAGAGCTCCTCATTCGAAATTGATCTAACGGTTGTCGATGCTCCTCCTCTTGAGCTTTGAGAAATTCATGGTCCCACTGCTATCCTCTGTGTGACTCTGCTTGATTCAATAAATATCAACTATTCAACACTTCCTCCTGAAGGCTCTCCACCATTTGTTTAGATCTCTTCTCCTTTGCATTATTTCTATGTGTCTAGACATAGATTCAATGATCCAGATCTTCAACTTCCAACTGATCTAACAACAGATGTGCTTCTCCTCCTCATCTTTCACTCCTTCCTTTCTGTTTCTCTGTGCACTAATGCACTGTTCCTCCTGATCTTCGGGACTTAGAGTAAGTCCTCTCTCGGTACCCACTCCTGCAACAACCCCCTCGACCATCCTGAGGTCAGAGTACACCACTCTAGAGAAACCACTCATGCTCTGATGCTAGTTGGTAACATTCCTAGCCATCAGGCTGGGACATGCTACTCTAGGGAACATATTTCATTCCAATACTGTGGAACATAAAGTAGCATACCTAGTAGTCAACTAAGCAATGCCACCTAAATTTACTCTTTAGAAAACATGTAAGTAAAACATATACATATAGCACGCTTGTGGAAGCTTTACATCTAACATAAACAAACAATTACTATTTGTAACATGACTTTTATATTACAAATAACAGTAATTAAAGATATGCATCATTTACAAAAAATTACCCATAAGAACACAAGCATTCATAGTCACATATATGATAAAATCGCAACATGGGCATGTAAATAACAAAACAACATATCCATATATCATACAATTGGTACTTATCTTAGAACGGTTGTCACCAACTTCTTACAGACTGTCCATGAACCTCCAAACCATAGATTACACTGTTCATCACTCTCAACAGTGAATCACCCTCAAGCTAGGACTAAACTCCACTCAGGGTAAAGGGATTTCTATCCAGGCTAAGGCTCATGGACAACATGAAAGACTTTGTCTCAGGTGCTTACTCAACTAACAACCTACAACCTATCATTCCCCACATGCCTATCCCACCCAAGTAAGTGTGCCCCTTATCTTCTCAATAGTCCCTCGGTTACCCCACTTCCCTTCCAGGGCTTCAACAACAGTTCGAACCAAATGTCTTAGAGCATGGTAGCTACAGTTTAGCACCAATAGAAATCAATCCCCAACATTTCTCTCGCCCAGAGAACTGCTTATGGATCTGACAACCCGCGTCTTCAATCCCACTCCAAGCTAACCAGGTACACCAACCAAAAGGGATGGGGAAATAGGTTTCAGAAATGTGGAATGGATGTCTCAAGGATAACAGAATGTATGAGTGAAATGGTCATGGAGTCATTGACTAGATAATTGAATGTGTTTTTGGAATCACTATGAACTCTCTATCAAATATGATGGTCAGTCCGATGGTTCCCCCACCTCTCTATTTTTTGTTCATAATGTCCTCCTCTCGAGTAATCCCCCCTGAGCTAAGTTTCCCCACGATATGAATGCATTTCCCCAACTTGACACTTGTCATATAAGAAGTTACTTTTTTCCACTTCTCCCCAACGTTAGAACTTAGGATAAAATTATCCATACTTTATGTTCTGGAATATTAATATAATATTCCCTGCACTGTCCTCAGTGCATCATGTACCCATATACAACAAAATTCTCAAAATTCTTGAAAAAGATGTGGGTATTCTGCTTGCATTTCATCCTAGTGCTCCCAAGTAGCATCTTCAGGTCCGTACCAGGTCCATTGGACCTTTACAATCCCTATGGATCGATGCCGAAGTTGTTTCATTTTTCGATCCAGGATGCACACCGGATGCACTTGGAAAGTTCCTTCTTGCTCCACCTAAATAACATTCCAATCAATAACATGATTAGCATTGGGTATATATTTCTTTAGAAATGATACATGGAATACATTATGAACAAACATAGATGCAGACAATGCAATCATATAAGCAACTATACCAATCCTCCCTAATATTTCAAATGGTCCACAAAATCTGGCTGCTAACTTGGCGCAGCTTCCCAACTTCAAGGACCTCCTGTTATATTTCACTTTCAGGAAAACATGATCACCCACTTTGAATTCTCTATGGATTCTTTTTTATCAGCATAACTTTTCTTTCTACCTTGGGAAGCTTTCAAATTCTGCTTAATTTTTAACATTTGGTCCTCCATCTCCTTGAGCAATTTTGGCCCAACTACTGTTCTATCAGTGGGCTTATCCCATCTTGCTGGAGTATTGTACCTCTTGCCGTAAAGTGCTTCAAACGAGATCATTTTCAATGATGCATGATACCCATTGTTATAAGAGAATTCTAACAAGTGTAGGTAGTCTTCCCATTTTGATGGTTTATCCATCACATACATTCTCAACATATATTCTATCACCATGTTCACTCTTTCTATCTATCCATAAGACTCGGGATGATAAGTTGTACTAAAGTTCATATTTGTTCTAAATCCTTTGAACAATCCTTTCCAGAAATTTGAGGTGAATTTCGGGTCTCTGTCAGATACAATTGTTTTGGGAATTTTATGCAATTGTGCCACTTCCTTCATGAAAATATGAGCAACATCTGCGACTTTGTGAGTAGTTTTTAGTGGAATAAAATGGGAAGATTTTGTAATCTTGTCCACCACTACCATAATCAAATCATGTAGCTTGCCTTTTATGGGAAATCCCGTAATAAAATCCATTGTCACCACTTCCCACTTCCATTCAAGAATGGGAAAAGGTTGCAGCAATCCTGTTGGGTGCCTATGCTCTTTTTTAACTTTCTGCCACTCCATACACCTAGCGATGTATTCTACAATTTCTCTCTTCATACCTGGCCAAAAGTATTGGCTCTTGACTGTTTTTATGGTTTTCTGATATCTAGGGTGCCCTGCATAAGGAGCATTATGCATCTCATGCAAAATTATACGTTTCAAGTTCTGGACATTTGGTATAAAAATTCTTTTCTTGTGCAGCAGTATTCCATCTACTTCCAACTTATAAATATCCATCTTCTGTGGTGTCTTACCTTGTTGTAGCATTTCTACCAATTCTCTATACTGTATATATTTATTTACAACCTCCATAATTTTTCTTTTAACATTAGTCCGATACATGCTGATGGTTGTAGCATGAAGCTCATGTACTCTCCTGATGAGTGCATCAACCACTTTGTTTTCTTTCCCTTTGATATGCTTTATATCAAAGTCAAATTCACTTAGAAATTCTAACCATCTGCTTTGTCTAGCATTTATATTTGGCTGATCAAATAAATATTTCAAACCATTGTGGTCTGTTCTTAGCTCAAACCTCTTTCCCATGAGGTAGTGTCTCTATTTCCTCAAGGCATGAACTATGGCTGCCAACTCCAAATCATGAGTGGCATAGTTTCTTTCATGCTCCTTCAACTTCCTTGATTCATAACATATCATGAATCCATTTTGACTGAGAACTCCATCCAGTCCTTCATTACATGCACCTATGCATACAATGAAATCTTCATTTGGGTCTGCAATCCTTAGTATTGGAGCACTTGTCAATAATTTCTTCAAATGTTGGAAACTCCTTTCATAGTCTGTCGTCCACTGAAACTTTATAGCTTTCCTTTGCAAGGAAGTGATTGGGTGTGCTATCTTTGAGAATCCTCCAATTAATCTCCTATAGTAACCTACAAGACCCATGAAAGATCTAACCTCTGTCACATTCTTTGGTGCTAACCATTCTCTAATGGCTTCTACCTTCTTAGGGTCCACTACTATCCCATCTTTTGAGATGATATGCCCCAAACAATGAATTTGTTTCTGATAAAATGAGCACTTGCTCAATTTTTCATACAATTGATGTTCCCTTAATACTTGCAACACCATCCTCAAATGATGTTCATTCTCTTCCTCTAACTTGGAATATATAAGAATTTCATCCAAAAAGACAATGACAAACTTGTCCAAATACTCTCAGAAAACACCATTCATTAATCACATGAAAACAATTGGTGCATTTGACAATCCAAATGGTACCACTGTGAACTCATAATGATGATACCTTGTCCTGAAGGCGGTCTTGCTAATATCTTCTTCTTTAATTCTTACCTAATGGTATTCTTCTCTGAGATCTATCTTTGAAAATATCCTTGCATCCTTCAATTGATCAAAGAGATCATCAATCCTTGGTAGAGAATATTTGTTCTTAAAAGTCACTTTATTCAATTGTCTGAAGTCAATGCACAATCTTAATGTTCCATATTTCTTTTTCACAAACAAGACTGAGGCACCCCAAGGTGATACACTTGGGCATATATACCACTTCTTCAGAAGTTCTTCAAGTTGCAATTGCAACTCTTTCAATTTTGGTGTGCTCATCTTGTAAGGAGTCTTTGATACTGGCATTGCTCCAGGCATCAAATCTATAGAGAAATAAATGTCTCTCCTTGGGGGTAGTCCTAGTATTTCCTTGAATACATATTCAAATTCTTTCAGGATTGGATAATCCTCCAAATTTGGCACCTTGTCTTTAGGTGTCTCCTCCATATGAGCTACAAATATTTGACATCCTCTTCTATAACATTTCTTTAGCTGTAATGCTAAAATTTCTCTAATGGTTACTACCCTGGGAATTCCCTAGACTTTCCTTTGGTTCCCTTCTTCATCCAAGCAAGTGAATGACGTGTTATGACAATCCAATAGAGTGAAATGTGGGTCCAACCAATCCATCCCAATTAAACAGTCATAGGAACCTAAGAGTAAGATGTTCAAATATTCCCTAGTATTTAGTCCATTCATGTCTATGAGGAAAGGCTTAACTATATCATTAACTTTTCTTCTAGCTCCAGTATCCAATTGCACCAACCAAGATTTCCCATGCTTGCTTCTTGGTAAATGAAACATTTCCACCATCTTTGGTTGTATATAACTATGGCTAGATCCTAGATCAATTAAAATAGCAAGGGTTTGGTTGTTGATCATACCTTCCACTTAAATCATGTGGGACCGATACTCTACTTGCTTGTTGTCTAGGGATGCATAAATCCTTGGCCCATTTATGCCCATTTCCTCTATTGTCTCAGCTCATTGTACATTGTGAACAGTCCTACCTTTTTCACCTCTGTGAGGACAATCTCTAAACCTATGGTCTCCTTTACAACCCCAACATTGCATAGGCGGTTGTCTTGGCCCTTGACTCCCTGTGTCAATGACTCTAGTTTCCTTATGCATTTTCTGCCATTGTGGATTATTTCTGAATAATGGTGGCTTAGATCCCTTCTTCCTCTGATCCATCTTGAATTTTTTATTGTCTTCCCAAGCCTTTTGGAAAGTTGTTCTTGCTTTCTGCTAGTCATATAAGCATTTATCTCTTCTTATGATTTCTTCTAATGTCTTGGGATCATCATACTTCATTTTGTCACTGATGAATGATGGCAATCCACTTAAGTACCATTGAATCTTGATTGTCTCATCCTTAATGAAAGAGACATACTGTAACAGTTTCAGAAACCTTCTTTCATATTCATCTATGGTCATACTTCCAAGCTTAAGTTCAAAGAACTCTTTCATTTTCTTGTCATGGTATCTCTTGGTCAAGTATTTCTTCTCAAAATACTTCTTGATTCTACCTTCAGCATGGGAAGAAAAATTATGCAATTGAAAATACTTCCTCATGCCTAGAAACCATGTTTCGGCATTTTCGTCCTTCTTGTGCTCACCATCAAATGTAGGAGGTTTGATTTTGTTCATTTCTCCTCACAGCTCATCCACCCTAGATCTCTTATACCTTCTAACATGGGATAGACTTGAGTTGTTGCCTACTCTCTTATGGGAATGTCTATGGGGATGATGGTGATGTCTACTAGCACTTTTTACTTCTCTCTTCTCCTCTGAATATTTGTGACTCTCAGATCTACTTGAGTTACTCCCCTTAACCAATTTCTTCTCTATTATGTTCAAACCTTTCAATAGCTTCATGTTGAAGTCATCCTACTGCTCTTTGGCTTTCATAAGCATTTCATTATCATCTTTATGGCTTTGGACATCCTTCTGCAAATTATTAATGGTCTCAGCCATATTCATATCTTCATTCCTTTCTTCTCCATGTTCGTTGGAGTTTGTTCCTTCCATGCCCAAATGGACATCCATCCCTCTACTCTTCTCTAGATGACTGTAATTCCCTTGTGCCTCTTCCATTCCTATGGACTCTGCACTAGTCTATCCTGACTGAGTTGTTGTTAATACTTCAAAACGTGCAACCATCGAAACTAATCAGACTAACCAATCAGCAATTCATGAGAATATGCACCATTTCGATTCAACATACACATCAACATTATCACTCTCGGTTTCCTAGTGTTATCACCACGACAATTCTAGATAAGACCCAAGTCTCAAGAATGTTGATGCGCAATGTCTTTCGAGATACACTTGCGCAAGAAGGTGGTATTGTCGAAAGCACTTTCACCAAGACATGATATCACATGTCTCAACATGTCAAATCCACCACTCGTGGAGTGGGCAATGACTAGTCAGTTCACTCTGCTCCATTCATTTGGTACTTCACAACCATGTGACGTCAGCTGAATGCCACCATGTAACAAACTCAAAATCTAATCATTCGAAATGGATTGGCCGAGCATGGCAACCCAACGCTCTTGTACATAATATGTCTATGCTTCATAAATGGAGTTATATAATTACCACTCCCCAAGTATGAAGATATCTATGTATCCATAACCATAGTAATATTGGGGCTGCTTGACTTCCTGCTCTCTGTAAAGACACATTTCGGTATCCCCAACCTGATATACATGGACAAATCTAAGTCGACTGAGACTGGTTATTTGAGAAACATGCTAGGCTTTCCTGCAAATAAGGAGGAAAGGGTCCTTGTGCACCTTCTAGCAACTAAGTTCCACACAGAGCTGGTTATAGACTTGAAATTGGAAGTCAAGTTGAATCCCACTATAAAGGATTTGGTCATCAATAGGACAACCACTAAGAAGAAAAGGAGTAAGCGGCATAAGAAGGAGGAATCTACGATTAAAGTGGTTGAAAGTGTTGGAGAAAATCAAATGCTCTGGTTAGACTCCTCTTTAAAGGTGGAGATCTCTAAGCTGAAGTAAGTCTTCAACTAAGGTAGCATGTCTTAGTGAATTTTGAACAGCCAATAGTGGAAGTAAAGAGTACCAGAGATGATAGGCTTCTTCTTCAATGACCCTTTTTAAAACAGGCTAACTATTGTCATCACCCTTTTGTAATTTTGTGATTAATATGATTATATAAATACATAAATGGATTTTAGACTGTTTTATTACAATTTCTATTTGGTGATGTTATGACCCTTGTTTTCTTTTATAATAAGTTTTTTTTTCTTGTAATCTTATATTTTATTTTCATCTGTCTAAATCAGAAGAAATTAAAATTCAAAATTCTTTTTAATTAATGCTTCAATGAGGTTATGTGTTTATTTTTCTTTTATTATTATGCAATTTAAACTCAGACTCCTCACCTTCCAAGTGAATTCGCGTGCATTAACTTGACCTGTTCATTTATATTATCATGCATAGCAATATTGCAAGGTAAATGCTTCTCCATGCACCTAAATCTATTGTGCGTTTCTTCTTCGTCGTACCGACTACTTACGCGCACTATTATGGTGTTGTGCACCAATATCCATTGTGCACAGTTTTGATACTACACACTGATATTCCACATGCATTTTTGTCTTATGAATGCACCATGTCAAGTTTAACATATTCCTTCGCACTCAAATATCTGTGCACACTACTAAATACACTATTGTGAAACAACTTATACTCATACTTATGCACATACCAACAAAATACATCTACGTTAATAAATACTTGTGCACCCCATGTGCACCTTACTATGTGTGTGCTTACCACACAAGGCTAATTTCAATGTGTGCATCTACACATAATAATCTTCCATGCAGCGCCACAATTTACTGCACACACTGGCACACCACGGTTTCCCGTGCGGTGCTTAATTTACCACGCACACCAGTATGCCAAACTTTTCTAAGGACACGCTATGACTCTAATTCTAGTCACTTCGAAGTTACTTTTCTATGAATATTCACTTTGATTTCACCCTTTTGGTCCATCCAAGCTCAGTGTTGAATTGAGGCTCTGATACCATATCGTAACGACCCCCTCGACCATCCCAAGGCTGGGGTACGCCACTCCAGAGCAACCACTCATGCTTTGATGTCATTCGGTAAAATTCCCAGCGATCAGGCTGGGACATGCTACTCTAGGGAACATCTTTCATTCCCATATTGCGGAACATACAATCACATACCCAGTAGTCAACTAAGCAATGCAACCTAGATTTACTCATTAGACTGCATGCAATTAAAACATATACATACAACATGCTTGTGGAATATTTACGTCTAACATAAACAAACAATTACTATCTGTAACATGACTTTTATATTACAAATAACAGTAATTATCGATATGCATCATTTACAGAAAATTACCCATAAGCACATAAGCATTCATAGTCACATATATGATAAAATCGTAACATGGGCATGTAAATAACAAAACAACATATCCATATATCATACAATTGGTACTTATCTTAGAAAGGTTGTCACCAATTGCTTACAGACTGCCCGCTAACCTCCCAGCCATAGATTACACTTTTCATCACTCTCGACAGTGAATCACCCCTGAGTTGGGACTGAACTCCACCCAGAGTAAAGGGATTCCTATCCAGGCTAAGGCTCATGGACAATAGGAAAGACTCTGTCTCAAGTGCTTACTCAAATAACAACCTACAACCTCTCATTCCCCACATACCTGTCCCACCCAAGGAAGTGTGCCCCTTATCTGCTCAATAGTCCCTCGGTTTCCCCACTTCCCTTTCAGAGCTTTAGCAACAGGCCAGACCAAAAGTCTTAGAGCATGGTAGCTTCATTTTAGCACCAATGGAAATCAATCCCCAACAATTCTCTCGCCCAAAGAACTGCTCACAAGCTTGATAAATTGCTTCTTCAATCCCGCTCCAAGCTAACCAGGTACACCAACCAAAAGGGACGGGGAAACAAGTTTCAGAAAGGTGGAATGGCTATCTCAAGGATAACAGAATGTATGAGTGAAATGTTCATGGAGTCATTGACTAGATAACTGAGTGTGTTCTTAGAGTCACTGTGAACTCTCTGTCAAAAATTATGGTCAGTTCGATGGTTCCCTAGTATGGATAATTTTATCCTATGATTCCTTGAGCCTATGATTCCTCTATCACACCCTCCTGGCATGTCTCTATCCAAATTTATCCTATGATAAGTTACTTGAGCCTATGATTCCTCTATCACACCCTCCTAGCATGTCTCTATCCAAATTCTGCAGAACTCAGAACTGCACTCTTGCACTAGCTTACATAGCCCTCAATACTCTATCATGCAACCCCTTGCATGAAGCCACAAAGAACTAGACTAAAATCAACAACCTCACAAACATGTAGGAAAATATATCTATCCCTGCAGATGTAAACTAACATACATCTACATCATATGAAATGAACACACACATAAAACATTCAATTGCATAAACACACAAAGACTCATGTGCAGGAAAAACTGCTCTTTGTATTAATCTGAATGCCTGTTACAATTTTGGTAAGCTCGGACTTCTATGGAGTATCAACTTCCTCTCCTTTATTTTCTATCTCCTCTCTTCTGTTCTCACTAATTGAAATCATATCCAAAGATATTTTTACAAAGAGGGGCTCCTCGAGCTCTTCCCTCCAAGCTACCTACCCTCATTAATTACATTGAATTACAATCAATGGTTGTCTAGTCTGAATCGGATCTAGATCTCAGCCTGCTGCCAGCCATTAAAGTTGACTCTAACTACTACATTCTCAAAGGCATGGCTTTGGCTCTACCAGCCTTACAATCATTTAATTCAAATTCAAATTTTGGAAAAATGAGAGGGTTGTGCCTCCCTCCTTCATTGAATGCGTGATGAAACATGTTGGCTGGTTGGCGCATGATGATGTGAAGTGATGCTTCTGCATCAATTATCTCTATGAATACCATGGTATGAACAATAATTATCAAACTCCTTGTTGCAATATTCACCTCCATCATCTTATCTGAGACACTTCAACCTTTTTCATGTCTCATAATCAATTGAATCTTTCCATTTCTTAAAAGTATCAAAAACATCGGATTTTTATCAAATTCAATAAACCCAAGTTTTCCTAGTTGCATCATCAATAAAAGTAACACAATAAAGAGAGACACCAAGAGATGATACCTGATTTAGTCCCCATACATTTATATACATGAGCTCTAACATTTTAATCTTCTTTTCCTTCCCAACTCTAAGAATATGACTCTCTTTTGTTTTCCATAAACAAAGTGCTCACAAAAATCCAAATCAACTTGTTTAAGATCTGACAACAAATTACTTTTGTGGAGTATATACATCCCCTTCTCACTCATGTGCCCAAGCCTACAATGCCACAATGTTGTATCCTCTCATGTAGAATATAAATATATAGAAGAGTCAACGTTACCAGTACATAAATACAATGTACCTACCTTCTCTCCTTTTACTATTACCAATTATCACTATGAGGAAAAGACCCTCTAGAAGAGACTTTTTTGGAAGCCCCTATAAAAATAGCCCAAAAGTACATTTACAGTGGAGGACACTAGTAGAGGAGAGTGGGTGAATGTTTTAGTGGATGTTTTTTTACGATCCTTTTATAAATACATAATGCACCAGTGTGTTTTCTATTATGGATGCACCAATGCTCTAAACAATGGTGCATCATGGCAGGGTTATTTCAACAAACTATTCTATGGTGCGCTACTTAAATACTGATGCATCAGTGTGCACTGTTGCTCTAAAAAATAATGCACCATGGTAGGTTTATTTAAAAAAATATATACTCCAGTGTGATACTTAAATACTGATGCACTGATGCATCTAATAAATGAGCGCACTCTAACAAGGTTAAATAAAAAAATCAATTACTAGCCGTAAAATTCATTTTTACCCTTTTCAGCGTTGTATATATCTCAAGCACTAGTGAAACTTTCTCCTCTCTAAAGCACCCTACCATCAGTGCTTCCCTTTATTTCCTTCCTTCCATCCATTACTTAGTGCATGGCTTTCAGATTTTTCCAAATGGTGGGAAAATTTAGTTTTTTGGACTACGTGGAAACTATGCCTCCTCGATGAGGAAATGTTGAGGTAATGTCTTTATTTTTTTATAACTTAAACTTTTAGTGGATTAAAATTAAAAATTCAATTAAATTTCCATTGTTTAAAAAAAACATTATGCAGGGTGTGTTAGTGTCATTTGTCTAGCACCGTGGATGATGCACCCTGAAAATTTACAGGGCGCACCAAAACACCATGCCTATTTTTTTTGGCGGTGCATCTGTAAACTCGAATGCACTGGTGTGTTGGGTAAACTTTAACACATCGGGAATTACATTAAAAAATTCATCACATAAATGAGATAGATTATTTTATGAGGTGCGTTGGTAAACTTACGCACCAGTGAGTTAATGATTACCCAACACACCACTATAAAAAATTAGATCCTAAGTAACAAAGTACCATAATTATCAATTTTTAAAAAATTATGGGTGTGGTGTATCACCTTTCCTATAACACACCAGTGCATGTTGGGAAAGGCTACGCACTGAAGTAACAATTTTTTTTAAAATGGTTTTACGGTGCTTTAGGATTTTAAGTTTTTATTATTTTAGGCGGGGCGTTGGTTAACCTTAACGAACTAGTGCACTAAGGTTATAAAACGGACCTCATAAAATAATATAACAAATTTTATATGGTGTCTTATGTTACATGTGTGCACCATAGATGATGCTCATAAGTAATATACGCACCGCTACTAGTGCTTGCCTATTTTTTGGGCCATCGTTGATGAAATTTACTTATTTTTTGAAGAAAGCTATTTTTCTGTATTTAGAAATAAATTTCTTTTTTACTATTTTTTTTTATGTTTTATGTATGAGGCTGATGTATTTTATATATTAATCATGCAGAGATGTCACCAGAGAGAGAAGTAGTAGAAAAAGGAGCAGAGGGTTGACCTATACAATGTTGTACTAGATTGGGAGGCGAGGGAGAGAGAGATTTGTACCCTATCCCTATTATTGCAATGACCCAATTCCTCTTGAGGAATGTAGGACTCTTGAAGTACTATGAGGAGGCTACATTCTTGAAATGGAACTCTAGGTTCTTGGTGAAGCTGATTCGTCGATGGGATGTCCATTGACATGATTTTTGTGTTGGTCTTGATCAGTGGTACTAGCCCACTTAGGAGGATATATATTTTATCACAGGTCTATTTAGGAGGGGAGGATTTTCCCCAGTTCCCTGATGTCACAATCAGTGTACAACAGAGATTCAACTCATGTACTCTTAAAGATATATTAGGGTTGATTTACTTTCTCTAGCTTATTTTAGTTGTCTAGTGGAAAACTACATATCACTTCTTTTAGTGCAGAGGAGGTTAGGTTCTGTTAGGACCTCATATTGTACCTTTTTGACCATACTTTTTGCCATTATTATACCCTTCATCACTTGTATTTAGACCCATAATATCACTTCATCTGATCATTCCAAAGGTATACAACGTCCTTTCTCATTACTATATGCTTAATCTGTTTTGCATAATATTTTACACTACTTTTGTAATTAACCATTGATTAGAAGTGCATAAGTGTTCATAACTGTAGATTAGCATTTGAGGCCGGTGCTGAAACACAGAACTGTCCAAAGTCGTTGTTGAACTGATGCTAAAACACGGAGCTGCTACACAGTCCGGGGTCACATACGCTGAAACACGGAGCTGCTACACAGTCCGAGGTCGCATATGCTGAAACACGGAGCTGCTACATAGTTCGAGGATGTAGATGCTGAAACACGGAGCTGTCACTCAGTTTGGAAGTGCAGATGCTGAAACACAGAGGAGACCGCCACAATGCCGAAACACGAGTCGTTACAGTTAGCAATTAAGGCCGACACAGTCAAGAGCGCAATTCACGTGGCTGAAACAACCCGTGAATTGCGATGCTGAAACAACATCAACAGCAATGAGAAGGAGCTGTTACACCAACCGTAACAGCAATACCTTGTTCAAGCTCCTGTATTAGCATTCGGTTGTGTGAGAATAGGACATCCTATGCTGATTTAGAAAGAAGATCCGATTTAGGATAGGAATCATATATGCTTTGTAATGATTGTATCGAAGGGATTTCCTCTTTAAATTCAGGGGGAAATCACCATTCGAGAATCCAAGTTTCGATACATTGAAGCAACTCTAGAGAAGCGGGACGCATTCTATTCTTTCAATTGTAATGTGAAATTTTGACAGATGAATATAAGACTTCTTTGAGTATCCTTCTTTAGTATTTCGTTCAGGGGAATCTTGTGAGAAGGGAGGGCCCACCTTCATCACAAGATTCACCCATTAGATAGAAGTGAGTTAGTATAATTTCTGTTTATGTTTTGTTCAACTGTCATTTTCTGAAACACTGTTTTTATGAATTTTGCTTTGCTGAAACACTACTGACTCTGTCTTAGTTGTTGAATGAAATTTATAATCCTTTTTATCAATCTTGTGTGATGATTTTACGAGGCTAGCAAAGAATTGGTTAAGGGTCCTTGCTCAGACAGAAGGGGATCGGAATACCATAACCTCTGTAGGTTTCCTTTACCATTGCAAGTGTGCTAGCCAGGGATTTGGTTAAAGCGTTCCTGCTCAGACAGAAAGGGACTACAACA
>CBVK0100413477.1:0-19646 GCA_900067695.1 Picea abies
ATCACCTTGCATACTCTGTCTTTCGTCTTGCAAGCTGTCCTGAATAGACTATTCCTCTGCACTAGATTTTCAATTTCTAATTTTGGTTTTAAGAGAACCTTCCTCAACATAAGGGATCTTCCATCCTCTGCACCTTTTGTTTCAACATTCCTTTTCCGTGCTTTAGAAATATGAGCTTCACCTCCTCCTTCTTTCTTTTTCTCGGGACATTCCCAAGGCATGTGTCTTGTCTTTCCACAAGAATAACACCTTACTTCTCATCCTCTATTTCTTCCTCTTCCTCTAGAAGAACTTCTTCCACTACCTTGTCTTCCTCGGGAACTTCCTCCTCTTTCTGAGTGACTATGTGGTTTCTCTGTCTCACCTTTGGATTTTTGTGTCTTATCATGGGAAACTCCCTTGTGTTTGCTTGGGCTTCTGCCTCTATTTCATTGACTCTGCTTCCTGGCCAAATTCTCCTCTTCCTTCAGATCAATCTGATAAGCATCCTCTACTATCCTCACTGAAATCATGTTGATCTCATCCTAGATTTCATACCTCGGGCCATTTATGTACCTGGAAACTTTTTCCTCATCCTTCTCTCACTGTCCAGTCCTGATATTCAGCTTGTAGAACTCCTTTGTGTACTCTTTTATTGTCATACCCTTTTGTCTCAGGTTCTACAACTTCTTGAACATATTTATCTAATAATCTTTGGGCATGAATTTAGCCTTTAACTTGGCTACTATTCTATCCCAATTCTTTATCTTTTGTTTTCCTTTGCTTCTCTTCTCAACCTACATTTCATCCCACCATAGTGTTTCATGTCCTTTCAGTCTAGTGACATCAAGTCTCACCTTTTTCTCCTCATCGACATCTTCATAGTCGAAATATTTTCCCATGGATATTATCCAATCCAGTAGCTCTTCAACATCCAAATTGCCTTCATACATTGGGATCTCTATCTTGGCTCTAGCTCCTAATATAACAACCACTCTCAGCAAGCATTCCTCGACAACATTTTCCCCTACGGCTTCTTCAACTTCTACTTCTTTAATTTCTACATCACTGATGTCACTAGCATCAGGTTCTCTCCTCTGAGTTGCCTCCATCGCCTCTAATCTTTCACAAAGCTCTCACATTTATCTTTCTAGATCATGATTGGCTAAAGGTGGTTCCACAAGTCTCCTTGGTGGAATTGTGTTTATTTTCTCTCACACACAGAGTACACCTTCGACCTCTTCTTCATTTCCCAAAACAATTTCAGTCTCTGAGACCACTTGATGGTATCAGACTATCTCCTTTGTCTCCTTCGCCTAAAATCTACAAATGAAATCAGGCTATGATACCACTTGATGCAGACCACCCTTCTCTCCTAAGGGTTGTGCAACCTCCTAGTCAAGGATCTTCAATTCTGAGCCAAATTGGCTCCGTGAAACCTTGTTGGTTTCACTTTATGATTTAACATAGGCCCTTTCATCCCTTTGGTGCAGGTTCTATGGTAACCGCGACCTCTTCGTTCGTGCTGCTGAATTCTCAAGTTTTAGGTGCAAGCTCCTCTCTCCTTATCCCTCTCCGGTATGTGACCTTGAGCTATGTATTTGCATAAACACATGAATGCAGGTGCGGTTGAGAGTGGTTTGGGATCAACCCACTTTTCTCCCTGCAATTCACTATCAATCGCCACACATCCCCTTTGCAATACCGTGGTTTCAATTGTGACCCACTCTCTAAATTTTAAAGTCTGAGCACATTCTATCCCCGCAATCATGCGTGACTATTGATATCGTGATCTTGGGTGGAGCCTCTCGATCAAAGTTTCATATCTTCCTCCTTTCCTTTGGATCACGCCTTCCTAGATCTCCGTGATATGTTGACGGATGCCCCTTTCAAATCAATGGCTGTGATTTTCTTCGTGAATTCAGGTTTCAGAGGTTTCAACTCCCAAACCTTACTTTCTCCGCGATGGTTTATCTCCTGCCACATATCCTTCTCAAATCGATGACTCTTTCCCACTTTGAGACTTTGAAGTTCAGAGATCTCAACTCTCAACTTTCGCTTTCCCCCAAGGTGATTTTATCCAAATCTTCACGATCTATTGACACATGTCTCCTACATATCGACGGTTACAATTCACTTTGGGTCTTCACCTTGAGCCCACACATTTCCACTACATGTCCTCCTTAATCTGACAGTTATGATTTACTTTGGGTATTTACTCAATTTCCATGGATTTATGCCATGTTTTCTCCTGAATCAGACAACTATGTTTCTCTTCGGGTATTTACCTAGAGTCCACAGATTCTTGTCGAGTGCCCTTCTGAATCAAATGACTAGGATTCACTTCAAATATTCACACTTCAGGAGTTTCAACTCTCAACTCCCACTCCCTCTTGAAGCTCACAATTCGTCGCCACACGTTCCTCTGGATCTGATGGTCCAGATTCACTTCAGACTTTGGGTTTCGGGAATTTCAAATCTCAACCGAAACATTCGAAGAGATTTCTCCTGAAACCTCCAATTTGTTTACATGTATCCCCTTGGCGACCAATGATCAGGATATACTTTGGATATTCATGAATTTTCTCTCTCGATGTGTACACAGAGGCTAAACCTTGTATACTTTTCTTAGATCCAATGGTCTGAAATGATCCCTCTCCCTCCTAGACGGATCTTAGATGGTAACTTGTGAAACCTTCAATACTCCACTCCCTTTAAATATTTCCCTTTCTATCTCGCTTGAGATTTCTCTCCTTCTTCCTTCTTGAATCCTTAAGATTTACTTTAACGCTTATTTTAATTTCATATCTTTGCACTACTTGCAACAGATTCTCACGCAAGACTTAACTTCTTGTGGGCGACTGTCCACACCTTGTAGCCGTCACTTTGCACTCCTTGCAAAGGGAAGTTTCACGCTATCTCTTCTGAGCGTCACTTTGCACTCCTTGCAAAGGGAAGTTTCACGCTATCTCTTCTGAGCTTCTAAGTCAAAATAGACTTTGTCAATGCACTCCTTGCGGACTATATGCACACCTTGATTGAACTCGGCAAAAAGGAAAAACAAAACTTATCTAAACATTTCACAATTGCATGTACTCAAAAATATAACTCATTCATTCATGAAAACAACAATAACATGGAATTGTAAACAGTAGCAACACCATGCATTGGATCAATTTTCCTTTGTTATATTCATTCAAATGTAAATGGATACAGCTATGATAAAACAACAACTAAAAACTCAACAACAACTAAATTACAACAATCTCCTACTAACTTGCAGCAACCCCCTTCGGGCATACAAACCGTCTATTTATCTCAAAGGGTTATTAGTGTTCCCTCTGACTACTCAAATTCTCGAAAAAAAACCTAACTTCTACCTAAGTTCCATTACATTAAATATTAGTAGTGAAACTCCCAGATCACTCATGATCATTTTCTCCCAAGTGTTTTATATTCAGTTTTTGATCATTTCAAAAAGATTTACAAGAAACATCGACGGTTAAGATTCTGAATTGATTCAAAGGCGCATTGAGTTATCTCTCCATGTGTGCTTGCTGACGATTCTCCTACATCAACTGGTAGGGGCGTGCGTTGCGCCTTACTCCCGCTTTGCTCAATATCTCCTTGGTCTCTTTCTCATCCATCATAATAGGGTCCATTTCTTCCTTCTTCTGGACTCTCTCTAGATCCCTCTCTATATATCATAACTTCCTCGATGCTTCCCCCGGTTCCCCCATGCACGCAGAGTGATTTATTTATCTGTCTCCATTGTCATTGCGTCTTTATCATGTAATAAGATCTTGATCAATGTGTAAATATACCTAATGTACCTTTCTCTGGGTCCCTTCAAGAATTCCTTCTCTACAACATTATATGACTTTGTTGTATCGATTGTGAATTCAATAATAAACCCCGCAATAATATTTTCTAACCAAAAACCCACTACACATGTGAATTCATTATTAACCTTCTCCAATCACATGATATTATTAGTAGTCCACTCTATTGGCCTTATTTGATTAGTGGGATGAGTATCCTTCAAACTAAATATCCACTCTTTCAACAACTCTGAAAAATAAAAAAAATATGCCTCATGTAAATCAGTAAGCACATACCTTTGTAAATATCAGTGCGGTGTATACATGGAACTTATATTTTCTTTCTACAAAAACTTGATATTTTTTGTCTCCAACCATTTTTCATTCTCCTTCTTCATTGTATTCCATGGCCTAAGCATCCCTTTCTACCATTTCATTCTCTTCATTGTCCTTCTCATCAAATCCCTTCCAAGTTGTTCTTCTCAGTTCTAGGCGAAAACAAAGCCATTTGTTGGATGTATGGTCTAACCTAGGTTCTACCTTAGTTCTCCAACAAAACCCTAAAAACCATCTTCCCTTCTAGTAAACTAGAATGAAATTCCACACACAGAGTGCACAATGTAGTCTTACTCAGGATGGATTATGGGTGACTACAAGACCCAAATGTTTGCATTCATGGAAGGGATGTTTCTCCTAGGGGTGTTAGGCATATTACTCTTCTACTTCAATATTCATCACCATATTTACCATAACTTAAATCAAATCTACCATTCATTTAACCATTTACATTCATTCTTCATGACTAATATAGTGCACACTTTAAAATAACTCTAACAAATTCATTCATTTATCCTTTCATTCATAAAAGGCATTGCAAAACATAAAGGAAACATTCCACACATTGACACAGTATTTTACCATGGTTCACCTACCTTGGGA
The DNA here is from genome assembly GCA_900067695.1 of Picea abies. NCBI lineage: Eukaryota > Viridiplantae > Streptophyta > Pinopsida > Pinales > Pinaceae > Picea > Picea abies. Next base: position 4,740 of record CBVK0100413477.1, read on the forward strand.
TACATCCACAAATATATTTTTCTTCTTATTATTCATAATTCAATTTATGCGCTACGTGCATTAGATCAAAAAGTGCATTTGGAATGCACATATGTGTGGTTAGCTTGACTAGTGTCACACCAAACTCCACAAATTGCAACTTGACCCTCAGTTACAATCTCAAAAATAGACTCATCTCCAAAACTGACTCAAAAAATATGCAAAATGTACTCTAACTCTTTTCACTTGCTAGATACTAGATGATCTCTTCAGATCTTACAATTCCTATTTATACTACCAAAATGGGTAAAACTCCCTTACAATAAGGACCCAAAACCCTAACCCTAGTAGATTAGGTTTGTCCACTTTACAACCTCCTATGCACAATTGTTCCTCGATCCAACCATTCCATGCTTTGACTTTGATCTTTCTGATGTTTAATTTCCTTGATTCCCGACGTGCTACTTTCCTTGAATTCTGACACATGCTCCATTTGTGGTCCCTTTCTCAACTATTTTCCAAAACTACTGCACATTTCCTAAAAATAGTCTGCTCCAACAATATACCTTGGTGATGATATGATACCTTGTTAGAAGTACACTCTTCGCTATGTTGATACCTGGTTTGATATATGTCATGGTTATGGTTCATTATTAGAGACACATCTTTGAGATGTTGGTACATGGTTTAAGTTCACACTTGGTTTATGGTAGTTGATTGAGGATTATCATGAGTGGTATGGCACATGTCTTATGGTACATGGTTGATGTACTCGGTATAGTACATGGTTGATGCACTTGGTGTGGTACATGGTTGATGATATATTATAGGTTTGATGCATGATATGGTGCATTGTTGATGCATGGTATGGTATAGGTATTGGTGCATGGTTAATGCATGGAGAGGTACAAGTTTTGGTGCATGGTTGATGGACAGTGTGGTATAGGTGTTGGTGCATGATTGATCCAATTGATAGAGGTTGATGTACATGGTTGATTCACATGGTATGGTACATGTTTTATTCATGATATGGTACATTGTTGATGAATGGTATGGTACAGGTATTGGTGCATGGTTAATGCATGGAGTCGTATGGGTTTTAGTGCATGGTTGATGCACAATTTGGTATAGGTGTTGGTGCATGATTGATGCATGGTTGATATAGGTTGGTGCACATGGTTTATGTACATGTTATGGTACATGTTTGATGCATGATATGGTGCATTGTTGATGTGTGGTCTGTTACAGGTATCGGTACATGTGTAATGCACAAAGTGGTATAGGTTTTGGTGCCTGGTTGATGCATAGTTTGGTATAACTGTTGGTGCATGATTGATGCATGGTTGATACAAGTTGATGTACATGATATGGTACAATTTTATGTGAATGATTGATGCATGGCTGATATAGGTTGATGTAAATGGTTTGGTGATGGTATCCATGTGAGAGGATCTAGTTTTGTTGATGTTGAGTATGAGCAGTGGTGACAGGTTGATGATGGTATGTCAGTGACAGTGGCAATGGCTATTTGATGTGACAAGTTGGATACAGTGACAGGTTGATAGGTTGATGTGATAGTGACAGTGATAGTGGAAGCAACATTGGCAATGATTGTGGTAGTGATAGTTTAGTCTACACTTATATTTTGGGGAGGAAGGACAGGGAAAGGAAAGGGTGTTGTAGCCTCTTTTTGTTTGGTGTTTGAGAACACATGGATTTGGAGCTTCCTTCAGGTTGGATCTTGAGAATCAGGGGGTTGTATCCTCCTTCTGGCTAGAGCCAAAGAATTCAGAAATTTGTAGCTTCCATAAGGTTGGATCCTATAAATAGGGGGTCATAGCCTCCTTCCAATTGTAGCTGGATAGTTGGGAAGTTTGAGCTTCGAATGAATGTATTCTTTGATATATAAGAAATAATTCTATGGTTTTCTCCCATTTGGGTTTCCACGTAAATCTTGTTGTATTGTGCATTTGATATGATGTTTTTGATGTGATGTTTCTTATGTTTATATGCTCATGATATATTGAATGCAATCATAGATTATACATTGATGATATACCACTGATAAGATTGAAGTTTATATATTGTGGATAAAAGTGGTAAAAGTGCTCACACTGATTCACCCCCCCTCTCAATATTCCAACACTGTTGAGACTTACAACAACAATTTCTATGGTTGGGTGGAATGTACTTAGTTTGGAACCAGTTGGTGATTGATTTTGTTTAAGATAAGTGCTCTATGTCATGGTTTCCTTTGATTGTATATTTATTTTAGTTGTGTATTATTATTATCTCTTAGATTCGTTTTTATAATATGTATGCTTGTTGGTTATTGTTGTGCATGGAATATTGTTCATTTATTTTATGTTGTAGAATGAATCTTGATTGCACATGTGAGTATTTCATTCTTGTTTATTAATTAAACATTATTATAATTCAAAATCATTTCCAAAATTGAGTTTTGAAGTAGTGTGGCTATCCATTCATGCTTTCGCTCATTCATTATTCCTCATTCATTCTTTTGGGTGAAGGGATTATGATAAGGGGAGAACATTTGGAGGAAGACTTCTAAGAACGAGAGGAATGGAATGATCATGGATACCTCGACAAGGGAAAAGTCCCTAGGGGGTTTGAAACACATCTTGGTGTTGGAAGATGATAGATTGGAGGTTGGGATGTACAAAGGGTGTCTCCACCATATGAATGGAATGAAGTTGGGAAATAATTCCAAAATGACATTTTCTTAGGATCTTTTCCATTTGGTGGGAAATGATGATCTTTGGTGACCCTGTTGTGATGCCTTGTAATTGGTGCTATAGGCCCTCCTGCTGGAATTGCATGGTTAATTTCTCGAAATCTATGGTGATAGGGTTGAGAGTGCGTAACCATTCAAAAACAAGTATAATTTCAAAACATCCCATGTCAATAGAAAACATATGATATTTCAGGTGGTATTGACCAATTTGTAGGTGCACATTTTCACAACACCCTCCACATTTCATGGAACCCCCTTTGGAACTCATGATTTGGAAATTATTAACTGGATGGATATAGCAATTGACTTCTTGGTAAATGAAACCATGAATAAAATTGTGAGTGCTTCCACTGTCGACGAGAATGATGACTTTCAAGTTCTTAATGTAGGCAATTAACTTGAGGGTTTAGGGAGTAGAGAGACCAGTGAGTGCATTCAGGGAAATATGTGGTTAAACTTCCAGTGGATCAAAGGGTATATTAAGATTAGATGGTGAGGGTATCTCAGGTACATGATAAACATCAACCTCTTCTTCAGAAAAATCCTCATTCATAGCCATAAAAAACAATTGTTCTTTACACTTGTGCCTCAAAAAATTCATATCATCACAATTATAACAAAGACTGTTAAGTTGGCGTTCAACCATTTCATCTCAAGTCAATTTCTAGATCTTGATGGGAGTGATAGGAGGGACAAGAAGGGTGGGTTTAGGGTGAGGAATAAAGGGTGTTTTTATTTTTTGGGATGAGACTACATGTTGTGTTTCCCTGGTCCTTTTAGTAGCTTCCAACCAAGTCCGGGGGTGAGCCATGAGGACATGGGAAAATATTTCATCCTTGAGGCCATTGAAAAAGCATTCCATGAAAAAAGCATCTATCATGCCTTGTGTTCTAAAATCCAATTGCTCAAACGAAGCTATAAACTCTTCCACTGGGCCAGTTTGTTTCAACTTGGTCAAACGACCTAAATGATGAGTGTTAGTGTCAAAGTGGTTATAAATCTATACAACAAATTGTGTCTAAGCCACATGCCCTTGGTGTTCCTTTTTATGCCATTGCCACTATTTCCAGCATTCAAGATCCAAGTGGAGAACACCATAACAAAGTTTGGCCAAATCATTGATAATGTAGTGCAAAGATAAGTAGTGTTCCATTTGGGTGAACCAAACCTTGGGTTATAAACCAGAAAATGTGTTCACATCCACTCTAGGAAGGCGTAAGTCATGCTGAAATTAATTTGATTGAAAAATATGGGAAGTGGAGGAAGTATCACCTTTGAGGTGAAAAGGTTGGTCAAATGAGGGAAAGCCTCTAGGGACATTTAATTTGGATAAGAGATGGTTTGAAAAGGATTAAAGATATATTTCCATGTCCTGTTTCATGGCTTCCATTTTGTATTCTATGGTGTAATTCATGGAGGAATTGATGGTGGAATAATGGCATTGAGTTTCCACAATTCCTTCTGGGTTGTGGAGAAATCATATGACAATGTATTGAGGTGTGCTTCAATATATTGGTTGTGGGTGTGGGATAAGGTGAAAGGGGGTACAAGAAGTGGGTGGGTGGGTCTGCACAAAAAGGGGTTATGGGATAAGGGTATCACAACAATCAAGGTGAAAATGAGAATCCAATGGGATAAGTCCCAAGTAATGGGGTCGGGAGCACAGGAAAAAAAGGATGAAAAATGCTAGGTATCAATACAATCAGGAAAAAAAGAGGAATCCAATGGGATAAGTATCAAATAAGGTTGCAAGAAGGCCTCAAACGTTTTTTTTAACTCCTACGGATTTATACTTCTATCTGAATAATAATGCAGAGAAGAAATGCCCAAATTCTTAACAGGAAGAAAAGTGTAGTAATTTCACAACTAGAATGCATGAGGCAAGGTTGCACGATAATAAATCATATATATTCCTTTTTTTTTTTTTGTTTCCGCCAAGGGTTAGGGTTTTTTCAAGGTTCCTACTCATAAGGGTTTCCCCTATGCTATCACTCTATGATATACGTATGGGATCAAATAGTAGTACTCGACCCAATATCTCAAGGAACCAACTAAGGAGGCTAGACCGTACCCGTATCCGTACTACCCAATTACTTAGGTACTAGAGAGTATCTTCCCGAGTGTTGTTCTCGGTGACACTATATCATTCAAGTGATCGATCGGTTGATCTACAACGACTTTCAGGATACCTAGGACAATCCATATACAAGTGTTGTGTATTGTGCTATGACTTGAAGGGGTACAAACATGAGTTACAAGGGTGTCCAATAATGTGAGCTTAAAAAACTCTTGTATTTATTGCATGTATGCTTCCCCAACCACATATTTATGCGTCGAATGACAAATCAATGTAGCTTAAAGAGGTTGAAATACGTCTCTACCCTGGAAATTTTTTTTACGCATAATTACTTCTAAGGAAAGTGATCTAATAACACTTGTTAAGCACCTAGTTATGTTATATTGAATAGAAACAAGAATATCACATGAATTATAGATGAAACAACATAATATAGAGAATTATCACATCAAAATGATACCTTTATTGAAACATAAGAAATGTTGACTTACCTCTTCAAGGGGGAAACCTCCATCAGAGCATATATCTATTACAATAGTTCTCAAGACCAAGTTTTCTCATGCCCTTGACTCCTATTTATACTAAATCTATCCACCCAAAAGAGAAATCTAGATGAAGATATTTCTAGAAGCTAAAGATTCTATTAGGTCTTCTTACATTTGACTTATTCTCCTTATTCCTAGGATTTATTTATTAATATTGGCCTTTATTACATGGAAAATATATGATTCTACCTATGTGAGGGGTCAGGGAGGTTAGGTCCCTAACATTTTCATGGTTTCGTTTGATTGTATATTTATTTCCATTGTGTATTAATTATTATCTTTGAGATTTGTTTTTATAATATGCATGCTTGTTGGTTATTGTTGTGCATGGCATATTGTTCATTTATTTTATGCTGTAGAATGAATATTGATTATTGTATGTGAGTAGTTCATGCTTCTTTATTAATTAAACATTATCATAGTTTGAAATCAATTCCCAAACTAAGTTTTGAAGTAGTGTGGCTAGCCTATTGGTGGGTAGGTACGTTGCACATTGGTATCACAACTTTTGGTTCAAACAACAAACTTGTATGGGTGATGCTCATGACACTTCCTACATATTAATGAAATTTTTTCATAATCCAAGGTTTGAATCCATTTTGATTCTTGATAACAGATGTTGGTATATTGTAGAAGAGCTCTTATCATGTTCATATACACACAAATCCAAGCATATGAAGTATATTTTCCCATTCTTGTGACCTTTGGCACCTTGATGAAATAACCTAGGGTATTTTATATGCCTTCTAGAGTCTCTTGTTCCTAGAACTTCTAAGGAAGAGAATGCATTATGATCTAGAATGGTGCTTTAGAGAATTTTTCTTTCTCACAGTCAAAGGTCGCTATCCAAAATTAGAGATGGAGACTGACAAATTTAAAGAAATAAGGCCCTTCTTCAAAGATGCATTCTCGGTCTTCCATGCAGTTGAAAATTGCAATGAAGAATCCTTTGGATCCCATCTTGAGATCAATTTTCCTTTTTGTCTTCCACCTAGTATTGACCCATCCTACTAGGTATTTTTCAAACAACCATATCCCCATAAATTTGTGATAACAATGTGGTCTCACATGTATTGGATGTAACCACCCACATTCAAAGAGGTTACATCATACTTAGGGCTCTTCTTCATATTGCCCACAAATCCATTATGAATCATGTTAGTCATGTCTTTACTATCATATTCATCTTTGTTGGAATCCAGTCCACTTATAGGCTACTTCCCTACACCCTGCTTTACATTCAAGGGATGATTAGGAAACGCCTACCCCGGACCACATCCTTAAAGGAGCATGCATCGTGTTATGGCAGGGAGGGAGTTTTCATGCTTCAGGGGAAATGCAGCGACAAAGTGACAAGGATATCTAATTTCACAATCTAATAGCATATCTAAATAACATATCTAATTGGACAATCTTTTTAAAGCTTACTTCTTAGCAAATAAATCATTAATTGATGGGTTACAAGAATTGCAATCTCTCATATATGGATGAGGGAAAAGTAACTCCCTACAAATAAGTTCCCCAGTCTTGAAAATCTTGTAGGATGAAAGGAGTTTGCCCAAATTACAAGAATCTGCATTAACCCTAGGACATGTGCCGAGTGTATAACTTTTTCATTCAAATTGAAAAAAATGGTGTAAGAATATTTATAATTTTGTGATGTTGGTCATACACTTCTGAATCTTTCCAGAAATCTAGAGAGGCTACTAATGCACCTCCGCATGATTGTAAGTCAATCTCTTAATGCTACAATGTGATGATATAATATTGACGTGAACCTCTTAACTTCACAATGTTAAGCAATTTCGAAGTTAACCTCTTAATATCACAAAATATTGTCACAATGAGATATTAAATATTATGTCACATTACGACATTAACCATTTGATAATATGGTAGACTTCAATGTTATAGGACATTGTGATATTTCAAGAGAAAAAGTTTAAAAGGTTGAATTCAATATCATGTCAAATTATGACATTTCAAAGCCATAATATGGTTGAATTTTGTGACCTTTGAAGAGAAATAAGATAAGAGGTTATGTTTGAGGTTATTAATATGGTTGAATTCAATGTTATGACATATTAAAACTTTCCGACATTAATACTTTAAGAGGTTCAATTAAATATTATGTCATATTCTGAGATTTTAAAAGTAATAATATGATTTACATTGGCCAATTATGGTTAGCTTTGCTTGATTGTGCTCATAATTTACTAAAGGTGCATGTACTTGATTATTATTTACATTTGTGGACGCTCGTCCATTATTATTGTCTATTACTAATTATGGTTCATGATGGTTGACTCTAGTCAACTATGGTTGGTTACGATTAATTATTCTAGACCATAACTAACTTTGATTGAATGTTGTGACAATGATTTATTCTGATTGATAATGGTTGAATGTTATACAATTTGATTGAGTAGTGTGGACTATGGTTAACCAGGGTTGATAGTGGATAACTTTGGTGTACTATGGGTGATTTTAATTGACATTATGGTTTACTTTGGTTGACAATGGTTGGCTATAATTAACTAAAAGTAACTACAATGAACTTTGGTTGACATATGTTTCCTTGATTAACTATGATTTATTATTGCTAGATATAATTTATTATAATTAGTTTTAATTCAATTCTCTTAATTATAATCTACTTTGATTAATTAAAATTAATTTTAATTTTAAACTTTTATTAATTAAAATTAGTTTTAATTTTAATTGATAAATGGTGATTTTAATTAACCATGGTTCACAACAATAACAATTGATTACCATTAAAAAAAAAAAAGTAACTATAACGAAGTATGTTTAACCTTTGTTACATTACATTGGATGACTTGTATTTTAGAGTATGGTCTAATATAAATCACTACCTACTATAAAAGATGATTGAATTATAATATTACTTTATATATTGATATAGTTTAGTATATAGTTAATAACATACATATACATATGAATTAGTATATTACATTAATTAGTATATCACATCGTGGTCTAACATGAATCGTAAAGATGATTGAATTATACTATTACTTTATATTTTGATATAGTTTAGTATATGGTTAATAATATACATGTGCTTACTTTAGATACATATGAATTAGTATAGCTATATTACATCATGGTTTGATATGGTTCTATATACTTGAAAACATTATTGAATTGTTTTACAAATAAAACGTGTTATTATTAATGTAAGGTGTTATTATAAATGTTATATTATTTTGGCGTTATGATTGATTAAATGGGTGATTTTATTATTACTTTAATATTATATCATATTACAACATTGTGGTTGATTTAAATATTATGTGACATTCAAACATTAAGAGGTTGATTTCAACATTATATAAAACTGCACAACATTAAGTTATCCACTTCATTTAAATGTTATATTGTGACAGTATGATGATTCTATTGTGATGTTATGGGTGTTTACAATATAAAACTAAGAGGTTAATTTTCATATTTTTTTCCCATTGGGACATTAATATGTTAATTTTAATATTTTGTCTCGTTGGAATATTAAGATGTTAATTTTAATATTTTGTCTCATCGAGACATTAAAAGATTAATAATATGGTTGACTTTAATGTTATATGAAATTAGATATTAGATAATAATGTGAGATTTTAGAAGTAATAATACGATTAACTATAATTTTATTTAGTTGAATTTTGTCAGCTATAGTCTATTTGGTTAATTTTAGTTAACATTGCTTCATTTTCCTCATGAAATTTAAAGCGAAAGCTCATAAAAAAATATTTTTCAATCAATCAAAATACATATAATTGTCACATAATAGTTGTAAATACATGTAACATACCCAACCACCCTTATAACACTATTGAGGTGGTGGGGTTCTCCATATTCTTCCCACTTCACTAAAATTATGGTTTGGCATCATTTTGTAATGTACCCATCAATTTAACTAAGATGTAATCAACATTCTATAACTCTAATACCATTTTGTAACCACGGGGTATCTACTTATTGAACCTATGACATAGTGCATGCGTTCATAGGATATTAAAGAATACCCCTAATTTCCCCAGATATAAAAAATACCTTTCAAAATACTTTTTTTGAACCCCCCTCCCAATACATCTTTCCAATAAATAAACCCCTATTTTTACTAGATATCCCTTATTGTTACCAGATATCCCTTTTTATACCCCCTCATACCCCACATTACCCCCCATCCCAATACCTACAATATATTGACCCTATATTTTGCAATTTTAAAACCCCCTTGATGAATGAACCTGATAAGATATTGGTCAACAAGGTGAAGCCCCCATGTTTGTAACATAGCCAATACCCTCTATAACTATTGGGCTACATGGTACTCTTGAAACCACAAATTTTCACCCATAATTGTTTCTCTGATTCCTTTCCTCACCACTCCACTATTAATTAATTAATCCATGCATGCCTAAACATGCAAGATTATGAAAACATGACCAGTATCATTCATAGATGAAGATGTAGGATTAAAATGCAGACATAACTAAATAGCCTAGAAACTAGTTCAATTCATAATAGAAAAAACATTAATTAAACATATTCATAGATAAACCATAAGCACTTATATATATGGAAATTAACAGCAATTGGATGGAAATGAAGGACACTCCACCCAACCATAGGTTCTCCATTTCACTTAATATATCTACAATGAAACCACCCCCAAGTTGAGACTACGAGTTCACAAGTGATAATGTACCTTTGACTAGCTCTAACTCTCTTCACATAGCCTAATTCCCATAATATATAATATGTGAATTCTTACAACTATCTCAATCCACCATCCATCTTTTCCCATCAGCCTACACAACCCAAAAAATGGGATCCCCTTCTCTACCATAAAGTTCCAACAGATATCCCACTTCCCTAAATGGATCTAGCATAGATCGAGCAAGAAATATATCTACTAGGATTCCAATGATTCTCAACTAGTTTACTCACAAGAAATATATCTACTAGGATTCCAATGATTCTCAACTAGTTTACTCAATGACCACAATTTCCCATGGGACTAATCATAAATTCCACATAGTTTCATGGCAACATATTTCCATCAAATGATCACATCCATACTATGGTATCTTGGGATCAAGTAACAACACTCCAAGTAAAATGATTGAAAATTCCCCTTGCATAACAAAAAATCACAAATTATATTTTGAATGAATGACAAAACCACGTGCCTTCATAAGAATCCATGTATCTCTCCATCCCACTAATTCCAAGGTCAAATACTTATATAGAGAAGGTTTGATGAATTCAAGGTTTAATGAATTCAAGTTACAATAAAATAATATTATTTTTCTTTGTCCTCCTTCAACCCCTAAACCCTCTTTCTTTCCCCTCATATGGAATCATAGCCTCCTATTTTTCCATTCTTCTATGTCTGCAGCTTGTGATGTATTTTTGTTGTTATCAATATACAATTTACAATTTACATATTATATCATTTAACTCTCATTCGTTATGGTTGTTTCCCTTTTATCCATTCGGATTTGTTCCTATCGCTCCTACCATCCAAACCTAGAACTGTTTTGGCTCCTACCATCCAAACCTAGAACTGTTTTGAGTCACCCCTGTTACATCCTGGTTGCATTTGTAATGGCTTCTGTTGTTCATTTGGAGCCGAATGTCTCTCAGTAATTTCTATCACACAATGATGTGATCGAATATTTAAAGAGCCAAGGCTGGGAGGCCTTCCTTAAAATATTTGAAGGCCATAAACTTCAGGTGGCGAAGGCCATCGTACAAAATTTCAATGGATGTAGAGCAAAGATTGGGGATACTCAGTTAAAGGTAATCAAGGAGTTTGTGAGTGAAGCCATAGGTCTTCCATCCACTGGAGAGAAATGGTTCAAAAACTCAAAGATCAAAGAAGTAACTTGGAGCCTCTTCATGACCTCCAGGAAAATCAATTGTTGCGAAAGAGGTATCCCCATTTCTTTCGTTAAACCTAGGTGGCATGGCATGTTGTCCATTCTCAAACAATTTGTGACCTATGAGGTGTTATGGTTTAGTTTTTCTGTATCATATATAACTTTTTATGAATTACATTGGCTTTAAATTAAACATGCCTTTCTATCTATTGAGAAGCCTGTACAAAATGTCTAAAAGTTATAAGAGACAGAGCCTCGACTCTAGTCTTTTCCACCACGGCTTGATTAAAATTCTATTGATTCACTATTTGACAACTGTGGGCAATTGGTGGGATGGATTTTTAACAAGAAAAGGTTTTTCTACAACCATTCCTGTAGAAATCCCTAATTCAGGTGAACCACTGATGAAAAAATAGTCTGATATTCCAAATAATGAACCAGACTCTCTAAACAGAAATCCTTCAGATGAGGTATTTCCAAGTCAGTCTTCACATGAGAAACATGTTGTTGAATTCGAGTTAAGTGAACCTCCTATGCCTGACCTAGATGTTGTCCAGAACGCCACTGTGAAACCCAATGTAAAAAGATCTTGCAAATAGACAAAACAAAAACAGACAACATTAGGGTTTCAAAACAAAAGAGCAAGTTGTCTTATTTCGGGAAAATTGAAGAATTGAAATGATGCTCATTTGAGCTCGATCGGCCCTATAGAGGTCAATGAGGTCTCGAACTCCGAAATAGAATATTTCTTGGCTTTAGAAGACCCAGATTGTCAAAGATCTGATCCTGTTGAACCCTATGACTTTGTTACAAGTCTTCCACCATGTCTCAGGGGTAAGGAGGGGTTCCCTGGTATTGGGATTGGTCAAAGGAAAATACCAGGTAAGGTCGATACAACGAGGTTTGACTGTATGCTTCATCAACATACCGTTCCTCCTGTACAATGCGATGTTTGTCTATAGTGATAAAAAACACAAACAATGTTAAATCCATAATCAATTCCGAGCTACCCTGAGCCATCTTTAGTCAATTGTTGAAATGGTAAAATGATTTTCCTCTTATTATATTCATGTTATCTATTTTGAATCGAATGAGTTTGAAATTAAATTTTGTTTGCTAAGATAAGATTGGCTACAAAATCGTTCGATTTTGTAGCCAAGTCATTTTTAAATAAAAAATTTAGAAATTAGTTATCAGAAATTGTCTAACATATTCTTGTTTCATTTTTAGGGAATAGTAGATCTTGATGTTGATCATCTTGTGGAAACATGTTCGATTTTTCATTGGAATGATTAGTTTTTCCTTTTTTGTTTGTTTTTGTAATTTTTTTTATTAATTTTTGGGAAAAATCAACTCAGTTATGAGTGGTTGTTAGCCCTCTATTTTTGATCTCATGAGATCCTATCCTATCCTAGGAGATAGGAAGATGGGATTTCAAAACACTTTAAATAATCTTAATTTTAGAACGGAAAGATGTCTTGGCCTGGAACAAATTATGGACGAATGATTTTCAGAACTTAATGGAACAACTTATAGCATTTCGACTTTAGACCACTGTGAATGTTGTTTCATTGATGTTTTGTTTCTCTTATTTTGGGATATTAATGTGTTGTATAGATTTAGTCTCAATGACATGTTATGTTCTATTATATTCATGCTATAGATGTTGTTCATGATTTGTTGTTCGATATGTTGTGATTGTGATCATCATATCAATTTTAATATCATGATTTTTCTTTGATGTTTAATTGATAGGTAAAAATGAATGCTTTACATAAATATTTCTCTAACTATAATCGTTTGTAATTATAAGATAATTGGGTCATGTGTGTCCACTATTCTATTTTTTTTTAAATCCTAGCTGCCAATACGCACCTTGAATTTATTCAAGAAAACTTTAGTATAAGCCTACTACAGATTTCTTTTAGAGGCGGGGCAGCTAAATGATTTTGTTCGTACAAAGGCATGGACACATTTAACAAACTAATAACAGGTTAGCTTCACCTACTTCTAATTTCTGTCATTTTATGTATTAGTGAAACAAGAAAGTTTTAGATTGGCTTTGACCATCTGTGCATCTTTGTTTCATAACTTAGTTAATTCAAGTTTTATTTGATTTATAATTAGAAAACAAAAAAATTCAAAAATGTGCTTTCTTTATCTGCTTCTGAAAACAATTATCTTTACATTGATTTTGCAAGGCTTTCATTAAAACTTGCAACCTGTAAATTTTGTTTATAAGTGATATATCCATATTTCCTTTTTCTGTTTAATATATTTGTAAATAATCAGATTAAAGTTCATAGATTATTATAGTTTTAGTATTATATAGTTTTCCTCTTCTCTTTATTTTAGGGCCCTATATTGGCTAATGGAACCATTAAACCCGTCAGAATAGGTTACACCAAATGGCTTGGGTTATTTAGACAACCCTGGACCGAACATGTTCTTCTAGTTGACAGCCTATCAAATTTACTTGTCAACAAATGGTGCTAGAAGGAGGGCCTGATTTCAATTGATGGCATGTGGAGGTCGCAAGACTCCCCCCCCCACACACTCACTCCCCTGTCGTAACACGTAGTCACTCAGTCAACACCGTTATGCTTGAAACATCAACTAGCACAAACGATAATCCTAATATTCCCGTTGAACCAGTAACACCAACCCCTCAAGGGGTCGATGTTCAAGAAATTGTTCATCAGTCACTCATAAGGACACATAGTTCATTGTCCTGTATCATACAACATGGTAGGACACTTAACCAACCCTTAGGTTTCTCGGATATTCAATAACAACTTGAAGGAACTGGTCTACTCACAAAACTTTTAGGATATAATACCACCAATCCTATTGAAACACCTATTCTTGGAGTCGAAGGGTTCAGTATCCCACCTTCTCCTCCTAGTTCATCTCCATCCTCTTCAGGAGGAGAATCATCTGACGAAGGTAGTTCCTCGTCTGAATCATCTTAGCCTCCAACACCACTGACACCCATGGAAAACCAAAACAATCCTGCCAAACCTTGGCTTGATCAAGATGTCATGGTTGTACCTGGACCACAACATCCATTGCCAAAACACCCAGAGAAATGGTTGCCTAAATTTGATCCAGATTCAAAACAATCTGTTGAGGATCACATAATATTTTTTATGTTGGCCATTAGACTCTGAAGCGTAGAGCATGAGGATGTAGTATGCAGACTCTTTCCTTATACATTTGAGGGCAATGCCTCCACGTGGTATTTCGCCCAACAGCCCCAAACCATTGTCTCTTGGGAAAAGTTTGAAACCTATTTCGTAGAGAAGTTTAGATATGATAAATCTCCTGAAGTCTTGTTTATGGAGCTCTCCAGTCTAAAGATGAATCCTAAAGAGAAAGTAAAATATTTTAACCAGATATTTCTTACATTAAAGAATCAAATTCCCACAGATTCAATGCTCGTTGAAAGTCTAATTGTCTCATATTACACCAAAGCTCTACATAATAACATAGCAATTTGGATTAAAAGGTCTAAGAAGAGAACATTGTTGGAAGCCTTTGAGGTGGCAAGCCAAATTGAAAAGGATATATTAATCTTAAAAGACAATATCACTAGTGAAGCTGAAACAACTTCATCCTCTAAAAAGAAAATAGAAATCCTTA
>CBVK0100413478.1:0-19645 GCA_900067695.1 Picea abies
TTCATGGAAGGAAATATACATATCTCTTTGATCCATAAATGCTTTCCAAGCAGTTGCAAGCTTAAGGTTGCATACTCTATAGTCCAACAAGCTTTCGCCGACCCCAATATGACTCCAGCACAGGAGTTAGATCTAGTTTTCGAGCCTACCTGGGCTCAAGGTTCACTCGCCACTACCGATTCCTTAGACTTGGTCTTGCCCTATGAAAAGGCAATTATAGAGGCATTGACTAGTCCAGAAAAACCCTACGATGATCTCCATCATAGATATTATTTTCTCCCAGAGTTAGGAAGAATTGAGGCCAATGAATTTGTGTTGACTATGACTAGAGATAAGTCTTGTCCTATAAATCCTTTGGCTACGCACGCAGTTTACCCCTAAGTTAATATGGAAACCATTGCTAAAATGATACCTATGGATATCTCTATAACCCCTGGCGTCGTGGAAAATGTCTTCGTCGGAGCAGACTACTCCCTCGAGGAGATTCGAATCTACACTGATTTATTTAAATAATTCTGCTACGTTTTTACCTGGTCTTACGAGGAAATTCCAGGCATAGATCCAAGAATCATCGAACATGAAATAACGACTTACCCTGACGCCAAGCCAGTCCGGCAAAAGCTTTGTCTGGTTAATCCTCGGAAAGCAGCAGTTATTAAGGCTGAAGTAGAGAAACTACTCAAAGTTGGTTTCATCTACCCCTTCCGATTGACTCAATGGGTGTCAAATCTTGTTCCAGTCAACAAAAAGCATGAAACGATTCATGTATGTATGGACTTCCGTGATTTGAATAAGGCCTATCCAAAAGATAATTTCCCCACCCCATTCATTGACGAGATCATTGATGAATGTGCATGTTGTGAGGTATTTTCTTTCATGGATGGTTTTTTGGGATACAATCAGATACAGATTAAGCCCGAAGACCAACATAAAACAACTTTTATTTGTCCATGGGGTACATTTTCTTATCAGAAGATGTCTTTTGCCTGAATAATGTTGGAGCCACCTTTCAGTGGGCCATGTCTTTTTCTTTCCACAATCTCAAACACATAGTCGAGGCCTATCTCAATGATTTAGAATCATGATCTCGTAAGAGATTTATTCATCCCACGCACCTTCAAGTTATCTTTGAGCGATGTTGCTACTATCGGATTCACTTGAATCCTAACAAATGCAATTTTTGCGTGACGTCGGGTCGTCTTTTAGGTTTTATAGTTTTGACAACAGGGATCATGGTCGATCCTATAAAGGTTGAGGCGATAGTCCAATTGCCTCCCCCGTGCACTGTCCCTCAGCTTCAAAGTCTACAAGAAAAAACAAATTTTCTTCATCATTTTATCACAAACTATGTCGAGATCACTAAAGGGTTTATGCGTTTACTGAAGAAGGGTGTTCCTTTCCATTAGGATGAAGACGCTCAACACTCATTTGAGGCATTGAAATGTGCCCTCACATCTACCCCTCTACTTCAACCACCCAATTATAATAAAGATTTCTTATTGTATTTGGTTGCGGCAGAGTCGACCATCGATATGGTTTTGGTTCAAGAGGATGATCTACCTGAAAAACATGTGATTTGTTACCTGAGTCGAGGCCTGGTTGGACCAGAACTCAACTACTCCCATGTTGAAAATCTTGTGTTGGCAACAGTACATGTTGTCGAGTGGTTCCGTCATTATATCATGTTTCGCAAGACCACCGTCATTGCCATTGTGAATCTGTTCCAATACGTGTTGAACGACGTGTAATCGGTGGAAAGATCAGTAGATGGATTTTTATCCTCCAGGAATTTGACTTGGATTTCATTTCTGCAAAATCTAAGAAGTCATTGGTCTTTGCGGAACTTATCTTGGAACTTTTAGTCGAATCAAGTGATGTTACGCCCAAAGAATCACCGATTAAAGGAGATCTTTTTCTAATTTCATCTTCGGACCCCTGGTGTGGAGATATACTAGTATATCTCCAGAATTTGAAGTGCCCCTACTCTGCTTCTTGTGATGAGCGACGACGTATACGCCATCAAGAAAAAAACTATCTCATACTCGAGGACACTTTATATCATCGAGGTGTAGATTGCATCCTTCGCCGGTGTCTCACTCATGAAGAAGCAGAACTCATTCTTAATGAATTCCACACAGGAGCATGTGGTGATCACTTGTCTGGGTTGGCAACAGCACAAAATATTCTACGAGTCAGTTAATTTTGGTCCACATTAATCAAGGATTGTGTTTAATCGGTCAAGAATTGTCACTCGTGTCAGATCTTCTCTAGGAATATGAGGGCACACCCCACTCCTATGTTTCCCGTCATTACAGTTGGCCCCTTCACCAAGTGGGGGATTGATTATACTACATGCCACCCCCCTTCAGCTAAGGGGCATCGTTATATCATCGTAGCAGTAGACTACTTCACAAAGTGGGTCGAAGCTATGCCAACCTTCAAAGATGATGGTGATATGGCAGCTCTCTTTTTGTTCAATCAGATAATAGCAAGGTTCGGCATCCCAAAGGATATAGTCGTTGACCATGGCAGTCACTTCCAAAACAAAACGATGTATGAGTTAACATCAAAGCTAGGGTTGAGGCAGGAGCATTCATAACCCTACTACCCAAAATTGAATGGTCAGGTGGAAGTTGTGAATAAGTCCCTCAAGACTATTCTGTAGAGAACGATCAATTCGGCCAAGTCAAATTGGCCTTTGATGTTGTACTCAGAATTGTGGGCCTATCGAATGTCTGTAAATACTGCAACCGGTTTCTCACCTTTTCAACTCGTTTACGGGTTGGAAGCAGTATTTCCAATAGAGTGCTAGATCCCATCTCTAAAGTTGGCAGTACAGTTATTTCCAGACACTTCACCACTTGAGGAACACTTATTATATCTTGAGCAGCTCGATGAGAAGCATCGTGATGCAGTCTTGGCTAATGAGGCTCACAAGAAAAAATTCAAGTGTTAATATGATCGGTCCATTCGTCCTCGGATTTTCTCTGAAGGTGACCTTGTTCTGGTGTATGACCAAGATAAGGATCCCCTGGGGGAAGGCAAGTTCAAATACATGTGGTTTGGACCTTTCATCGTGAAGAAGGTATTAAAGAAGGGCGCTTTTCTTTTAGTTGACTTCAAAGGGAAATCTTTGGCAGAGCCTAGAAATGGGCTCTACCTCAAGAATTATTACTCGTAGGTGGGTTGCCTTGGGCAGAGCATAGTTTTTTTTCTTTTCATTTTATGGACGTGTCATTTTTTATGTCATCTTTTTCATTGTGGCAGATGTCAAGTGAATCATAGGTGTTCATTGGGTTCACAGATGGCGCTAGCCAACACACTTGGAGGCTTTCTTTCGCAGCTTGGGTGATCTTCACACCTCAAGGCCAGTTTCTATCTTCTGGAGGTATCTCTTTAGGTGATGCCACAAACAATGTCGTTGAGTACAGCACAGTGATAGAGTTGTTTCATGATGCTTTGTCACATGGTATCTCTCACCTCCAGGTCTACTTAGATGCACAGCTAGTTGTGTCCCAGTTAAATGGGGTTTACCATGTTTATGATCCTACTCTACACCAATGATTCCTTAGAGTACATCTCTTATAACGATGCTTTGATTACATTATGTATATCCATGTTCCTAGGAGATTGAATCAAATCACGGATACTCTAGCTAATCATGTATTATATTGGCATATTGCACACACATAAAGAAGCACACACATACACATGTACATACATTGTAAAAATGTGATCCATAAGACATAAAAAGATGTAAATATGCATATATATATATCAAAAGTCTTAGAGTACATAGGTGGGCGGAAGCGCCTCAAAAAATAATATGTCTTGTATACATCGTGGGGCTTATGCCCGCAAAAATATATAAAAAGAGTACCCTCGGCACGTAAGTGATCCACCCTAAGCTAAGCACGGGGCCTGTTGGCCCTGCCATCGTGAACGACGGCATTTTCCAAATGTTGGAAAAGCTGGACCTAGGTCCGTCGCACCCCAACTACATGAGGCTGCATAGATAGGCACTGTATGAGTGAGTGCGGTGAGGTTCCGCTCCACCCGTATCAACACTCTCTCAGCCTCTCCGACTAGAGGTCCTCATTTTGCTATTGTTGTTGGTTCGGCGGCCCCTCCTGATGCTGCCTCTGGTCAAGGACGTCGTCTACTACTCACAAAATCTATTGGACGCAATGGTCCCACATCTATACATAACAGATACATAGTTGTCAGATACTCTGGTACACATCAAAATGATATATATAAAAATAAACTAAAAATGAAATAAACTTTAGAAATAAAAAAATGTACCCATTTATCATCGCTCAGCTCCGGGAGGTAAGGGCATGTTTGGGTCCCTGAAAAAGTTGATCCTGGCATAGGGGTAGTCCTCTATCGCCGGAATCTGTCATTCCCACCAATCAAAAAAGGTGTCATCGAAGGCCTCTATGGTCTTTCCCCCCCCCTGTCATAGCAACAATGTTGCCCATATACACACCGCTGGGAGTGAGGCCACATGCCCCCGCACTGTCTCTCGTGGATTGAGACTAGGTACTCTCGAAGAAGAAGAACAAGCACAAAATATTCCCAAACCTGAAGTTCTCGTTGTTCCACCCACAACACTCGGTGAGTTGTCTCTTCATGCATTCTAGCATGGTAGTACTCCAATCAAATATTCATGCATTCAAGAACTACACTACACAATGCATGTGCGACCAGGAGGCCTAATGTAAAGTCGTGGATCCAGTGATCTACCCAATGAGTAAGACTATCACTTTCAGTCATAGGTTGGTGATCTTGTTGATAGGCACCTGAGAACCTACTTTTTCAGTGTCGGCCTAGCACTAAAGTTCAATCAACTCACCAATGTTATGAGGCCCGGGGGGAAAGGAACGCAAGTTGACTGCTTCACCTCTCCTCGAGAGGCCAGTCAGAAATTAAATTTCTTCAGTCATTGGAGTCAACGACTGCCCCTCGAGCATAAACGCCTCAGTGTCAAGATGCCAATAATCTACCAAGGCATTTAGCAGCCTGGGTTTTTCCCTCATGAATGGACATCAGAAGAACTTCCACAACCCGCATTGTCTTAATGCGGCCATAGATACAGGGTCCTCATTGACCAAGATATCTATATCCTCGTGCTCCCTCTCCCTCCAATGGACATACATCCTATCAATGACAAGTTCAAAGGGGAGTTAGATCTTGTTTTTTCTTTTTTCTTTACCTTTTTTAGGGTGTACATGGGTTGTAGTGAGCATAGTCATGTATGCACATAGACAGAGTGTTTTCTTCCTGCGGGCATACGCGGGTTGTCCTTGGACAGCCTGCGTAAGTATGGAAATACAAGAAGAGCTAGTTTGTACTTACTTGGTCCGAGCAGAAGTTCATTTTGTCCTCTGAAGCTCCCAGAATCAACTCATTTAGCAAAGGGTTTTTTTGGCTTTTTGGTCAATTCTCAAATTGCAATAGTGATAATGAGCTGTCAGCTTCTATTTATAGAATTTTTTGGCCCTTTTTGTCATTTTTTGGACACTTTTGTCATTTTTCCTGGCTTGAAAATCATTTAACACGGTTCTTGAGTTTCTCATTGGATGTCATGATACACTTCTCTTTTGTTTTGGAAAACTTTTTGGGAGATGGGTCACTTTTAAAGGTCCTTTGGTAAAAAGTTGTTTTCTTCAACTTTGTGCATTTAAGTTAGGATTCCACCTCCACTTTTTGCATATTGTTGTCTTTTCCTCTTTGCCATAGGATCGATCCCACCGAATTGTGACATGGAACCATCATTGCTACTTTAGAAGTGTCGTAATTTAGTGGTAGATCCTACCTCTACATGGATGCCCTACATAGATCCTGGTTTCATTTTGGTGTCCATGTTGTCATTAATGATTTTAGGCTCAGGATTTCTTGTTAGTCTTGTCCTAATTATGAGTTTGAGCCTCATACGTCTGATATGTTATCACTCTTGACCTCACCCTCAGGACTCCCATAAAACAATTTTTCTTTTAAGCCCTTTTCAGACTCTTTAAACATGAAAAGATTGTCGAGCGATCTTGTTGTCCTTCAGGCTCGCCAAACTAAAACTTGAAGGCACATCTATCTGGCAGTATTTTACCCCTTTTCGATCTAGATGGTCAATTTTATGAACAAAGGTACACTCTAGGAACTTCGGTTTGCTAGAAGAGTATTCTCAGATATAAGTTTAACCCTTTTTTGGGCCTGAGGGACTAAATTTACGAAAAAAGAACCCCCACGGAGTCCATAGTTAAGCTCTTTTTAGACTCCCTAAAATTGAAAAGATAGTTGAGTGACCTTGTCCCTTCAGACTCGTTAAACTGGTCTAGAAGAATGTCCTCTACGGAGTCCATAGTTAAGCTCTTTTCCGACTCCTTAAAATTGAAAAGATTTTCGAGTGACCTTGTTCTTTCACACTCATTAATTGGTTCAGAAAAAAGGTACATCTCGAGATATTCATCCGACCTCTATATTAAGGAGGAAAAAGGTACACCTCGAGATATTCATCTCATCGAGAGAGTTCTCCTCAGCAAATTTCACTTTTTCGGGCTAAGGAGACTACATCTATAAAAAGGCAGTGAGTCCATAGTTAAGCTCTTTTCAGACTCCATAAAATTGAAAAGATTTCCGAGTGATCTTGTCTTTGTCACACTCATTAAAATGGTTTTGAATAGACGTCTTTTCGGTGCTATATTACCCCATTTTCAAACCAACTAGACTACCTTCGAAAAAGGTACCCCAGTGGAGTCTTCTTTTGCGCTTTTTCAAACTCTCTAAAAATGAAAAACCATTGAGCTTACCTTCCCTGAGCTCAATTAAAATTACATTGAAGGACGTTATCATTGTTTCCTATTAATCGCATTTACATTTTTGCATCTTTTTCCTAATGTCGGCTCCATGTTTCTCTCAACTGAACCTTTGAAGCATGTCTTATATGCAAGTCTTGTAGCACTTTGCCTTTGCGTCTTGACGCTTTGACCCATGGAGGAATTTTCCCGAGTGTCCTTTCCCTGCACATGTCTCCTTCCTCTGAGCATTAGTGTGTTCCTTGTACTTAGAACTAGTATGCTCGCGACACTCATTCCTCCTTTGTAACGTAGCATTCTTTTATTCTTTTTCAAGATTTCCAAAATTATTGAAAAAGACAAAAAAATCAAATATACCCCAAAAAGAGGATGGAAAAAGTATTTTCTTTTTATGCAAGCACAATGAGTCACCCTTGGACAAAGCACATCCTTCTGTTTGTTTGTCAATATTTGGAATTTAATATGACCTTAGGAATTTGTTCTCACTTCATAGAGTTGTGTCCTCCTTCGTTTGGTTATTCTTCCAAACACATGGAGAGTTTGTGTTGCCTCTTGCATTGTGAACTTATGTCAATGTCATGTTTCCCCAATCTAATCATCTGTCGTGCTATTGTCCAAGGGAAGTTTTACCCAACTTGATTCGACATCTCTGTAATTTGTCTCTTTCCCTCATGCCCGACCATCCCAAAAGTCCAATCAAGTCTTTGTTCGAAATCACTGAAGTTATCTACTTGACCACTGAGATCCTCTTGTCTATTCCCCAACGAGTCGTCGAAGACCTATGGGTAGTGAATTCGTACACTCACATTACACTCCTACCCGATTTTTGAAGATCTTGAAGTTGTTTCTCGAGCTTTGAAGGCCTCATCTCCATCCATCATGCGTCATTGGCTTCTTCAAGATGGATACTATACATGTATATCTTTGATTTTGAGATGTAGATCTGTTTTGTATTTTTCATGGCTACACTTTATATAGTTATATGACATGGATATGCAGTGCATTTGATTAGCAGCCATGATTTATTTCATCCCGAGCATGGGTATGCTCGCCTCGGTGAGACAATTATTATTTTTGCAGATGGCACCTCTCGAACTCTGGTCCCGGGCTCACTCGTTTCGTACGTTGGTGAAGATTTGTAATGTATTTCGGCCATCAGATGCTCTTTTGACCTCACACATTAGGGGGCATCTATTATAACCCTAAATTGTACCATACATGCATACCTGCATCAGGCCATCTTACTTGCTATTGATTCTAATCCATCACTGAGCAATTCTTCTTAAAAACCACATTTTTGAAGAAGTATGCAACCTGCACCATTACTGCCCACGTACACACGCTTGTTTCACCACTATAGCTCGCGTACATACGCTAGCTGCACTATTACAGCCTGCGTATACTCAGAAAAAATTGTAAAAATTAAAAAGTTGCAAGGAATTCTTTGAGATTATAGGCTATTGGGTAGTTTCCCAACTGTCCCACCTCCTATAGCCCATCACCCAACCGAATAACCATCATTTTTGTCATATAAAAGGAGGTTTTGGGGTCTCATTCCAAAGATAATCATAAGAACAATGAAACTCTGCGCATTTCACTTTCCCCCATTGCCCCAAGAATTTGCAGCCACATTGTAAGTTTTGAGCCAGAATTCCCTATTCTTTCCTTTTTCCTCCATTGCAAGCCTAATCCATTCCCTAGAGAGAGCTGAAGAGGAGAAAGATACGTAGAAGCGCAGTTGGCGGTTGATGAAGAGGAGCCCGGACCAGGTTCCAGGAGTAGTCGTCGATCTCATTGTAAGTAACTTTGTGAGATTAATAAAAAGGAATTTTTTTTTTGTCTTGAATATGATGTGTTCAATCTTTATGTTTGATTTATATTTGATTATGACATCTAACCCACTAATTCATATATAAGATGCATGTTCGTAGTTATTTGTTTGTCTATTTATGAATGTAGATTGGCCTTGGGAGGAGACTTGTAGTCGAGGAACAACCGAACGCAAAAGGATCGACACCAGACGTGGAGTTTAAGGTAGAGTTACCAAATTTTTTTACCTTGTGTTTTATGCATGAATGTGGGGTGTATTTGGGGTAGTATTTAAAGAGTAGGAGACTTTAGACGGATAGATTTTCCTACATGTTGAACCCTAGTGTAGTCCATAGGGGGGTTTTCCCACTATATCACCTGCCCCTAGACCCATGGTCTATAAGGTGGAGTAGGTGAGGACCGAGTTCGTATCAAAGATGGACATTATGTCTGAAAACAGAGGACCCGTCGCACTCTGTGTGAATGATGCAGTGATCGCCGCCATAGACGGAGTCGGACCGCTACCCAAAGTAGAGGTGGTCGAGACCATCATGGTTCGGACCAGCAAAGGTGATTTAGGAGGCAGAACGCCCCTAGTGGTGGCACCCTTATAGGGAGTGTGAGGACTCCCTGACGAAGTAGCAGCATTCTCTTCCATCACTGCATGCAGGACTATCTGATGCTTGTGATGTGTTACCCTTGGAGGGGCAATATGTATCAAAAGTGGTGTTGAAAAGTCATTGATCAGAGGGCTTTACAGACCAAGAGCTTCCGCTCCAAGGTCAAAAATGGTCAGTTCCTCTGTATAGGAGTGTTCTCCTCTCGGAGCTGGATCGAGCATAGTTTCCTACAGCCTGGTTGCCTCAAATGACCCTTGTTGGTCAAGTCTTCATCGTAGCGATGGTAGTGGTGGCTCCAAATTAACTAGCGGAGGGCCTTGAATACTTCGCGACCGTCGGAGCTCTTGATCTTCCACTGTATGAGAAGATCAACAACACAGTAAGGTTTTTTCTAACATTAAAGACCAAGCACACACTAGAAAGGTTCTTATGAGACAAAGCAAGCAAACCACTAACTAGTTGGAAGAACAGTTACGCCAGCCAACACTAGAGCAACTTATCGATACAATTGTAACTCGAACACGGAAGCACCCTCTGGGTATACTCTGCAAAGCGTGGCCCGATGTATGCCCTAATTACCGCAGTATACCCCCATAGTCACCTGTGTAAGTCCCTAAAATAAAGGCAACTAGGTTTCCAGCTCGCGAACAGCCACCAGGTGGGTACAGTCACCAGGTGGATACAGTCGACAGTCGGGTGGACCACAATGAGCAAGGTAACTAAGCCCAAAACCTATCGAGGGTATTGGAAGCAAGTGGTCTGGAAGACAACTGAGAACCTTGAATGGATTCGAGATCCATGAAGCTCCATGGAAAATGCGACCAACAGTATCCCATGATAAGTCCTCAATATGTGTTCCCCACTACGCTTGGTCCTATTCGTAACTAACTCTTTAACCAAATTTTCATAACTACTTTTTCTAAGATATTTTAAAGGAAAACCTAAAACGAAATTTCACTAGACTACGAGCTACTTATGTTCTAAGCAATTAGTAAAGAACTTAAAGAAAAGAACTCTTTCTTCTAACAAGAAAAATAATCAACCCAACTATTTAACCAAACTAAGAAATAAAAACTTTTTCTATTTTTTTATGCTTCAAACAAGAAACTTGAAAATAATTTCTTTTTCTTTTTCTTTAAAGCAAGCAAAAGGAGAAAAATTGAAAAACAACCAGACAAGACTGAGAACTGACCTCTAGCCCACTGCTGATCACAGGGAGTCCCTAAAGACACCTAACAGGCTGATCAAAAAGACTTGAAGACTTGCCCAAAACCCTTTCGAACTAAACACAAGAAATATTTAAAAAGATAACCAAACTGACATCAAACCCGAGCTTCAACTGTAAAAACAAAAACATTGTACTTATTCAATAAACCCTGAGAAGTCAGACTTCAATCAGGTAAGAGGTTGACTAGCCCTTCTTAAAGAAATATATTCTTGACACAGGCATGCTACTGGTGCTTAAGAAGTCTATGTATGTATGTGGGTTGTCTAAAGGCAGGGCGGGTACACCTCTGTAACTCCTCAAAAAAAGAAGATAAACAGGTAGACTGACAGGGCAGGGAGACCTGGTATGGCACCAAAAGGTGACCAGAATCCATTAAAGACTCAGCAGACTCAGAAAGAAACTCAAAAAAGATAAAAATCAATCAAACACCCAAATAATCCCCTAAAACCCTAGAGGTTTCCCCAGTATGGTCGTCAGTTCTTCTATAGTAGGAAAAACCCCCTATGGACTACACTATGGTTCAACATGTAGGTGTATCTAACCATCTAAAAGTCTCCTACTTTTTATAACTACCCCAAATATACCCCACATTCATGCATGAAATACAAAGTGAAAAGATCTGGTAACTTTACCTTTAACTCTGCATCCAGTGTCGATCCTTTCGCATTTGATTGTTTCATTGACTACAAGCCTCCTCCCAAGGTTGGCCTACATTCAAAAACAGATAAACAAGGAACTACAAACATGCATCTCATATATAAATGATGGGTTAGATGTTAGTATAAAAAATAAATCAAACATAAATATTTGAGACATCATATTTCGGGACAGAAAAAGTATTCTTTTTATTGATATCACAATGTTTACTTACAACAAAGCTTGACGACTGCTCCAAAAACTTGGTCTGGGCTCCTCTTCACCAAGCTCCAACTGCGCTTCCACGTATCTTTCTCCTCTCACACTTCTTCTAGGGAAATGGCATTGGCTTACAATGGAGGGAAAAAAGAAATAATGGAAAATTCTGATGCAAATCTTACAAGGTGGCTGCAAATTCGTAGGGCAAGGAAGGGATGTGAAACGGGTAGAGTTTCACTGTTCTTATGCTTGGCTTAGGAATGAGACCCCAACACCTCCTTTTATATGACAAAAGTATGGTTATTTGGTTGGGTGATGGGCTATAGGCGGTGGGACGGTTGGAAAATTAACCAATAGCTCGTAATCTCAACGAATTCCTTGCAAATTTTTTATTTTTGCAACTTTTGTGGGTATACGCGGGATGTAATGGTGCAGCTAGCGTATGTACGTGAGCTATAGTGGTGCATCAAGTGTGTGTACATGGGCAGTAGTGGTGCAGAGTGCATACATCTTGAAAAATTGTGTTTTTAATAAGAGTTGCTCGGTGATGGCTTGGCAAAAATAGCAAGTAAGAGGGTCTGATGTCAGGTATGCATGCGTGGCACAAATTAGGGTTATAACAATCATTAATATTTACCTCATGTATTTTCCAATATCATATATAACTTGTTTTACATTGTTGTCAAAGATGTTAGGGAGAGATAGAGGTAGAACATACTATAACAATAAAGGGATCATTAATTTTTAGGAAAAGAAAACCATATTATAATACTAAAAAGTAGTATATTTACCAATATAGAAATCTACGTCCAAAATAATTACCTTAATGATGGTATGTCAGTCATGAGTTTTCACCCCACCAAATTCAACTTTCTTTGTTAAGATATTATTTATGCTTGAAGCAAATCCCATGGGAAATTTAATTTTTCGAATGACCTCTTTTACAACATTGTTTTCTTGCTCTATAAATAACCATGGAATATTATTTCGGTGTACTCCATTTCTATTTGAATAAATAACATTTTGTTGTGCAGGATTGGTTTCTTGAATGTCAGTACAAATTTTGAAAAATTTTCTTTGTCACTTCTTCCATCTACAAATCTCCACAATGTGTATGTTACATTCTTCTCGATATGCATTGTATCAAATAAATGAGCTATTTGTAGGTGTTCATAGAAGGGAAACCTATTGAATTGTATAGGGTAACTTTTCATTCCTCATGGAAGTTCATTAATTCCTTGATGACATTTATGAAAAATAATTAATGAGATTACAACAATAATTGTTAGATACAATATACAGAATTCGATACAAAGTAAAATTGTAAAACATTAATATATATGCAGACACATAGAATAAATGCTTACCGTTATGGTTTAATATATTATATTCCAACTTCCATAGGTGAGGTGTCATTATTCATGGTTTTATTCCAGTCTCTTCTTTCAAATTGAAAAGATGTTTTTTTTGTAGTTCGATACCTATGGTTCTTAAGAAGGAAGTGTTTATACTCATCAAATACCTCCTTTCCTAGGATTCTTGAACAATGTGATTTCATCCTAGGACCACAAATTGGACATGAAAATTTACTTACCCTTTGTTTGAAGACCTGCAAGATTATATAAATTAATGTCAGTATTATTTATATAAAGAGGAATTGATATTTAAGAAGCATGCATCATATTTTCATAAAATTATATACTATTAAAGTGCATCAGTATGTTACATACCAAAAAACTGTGTTAGGCCTAGGGCATCATGAATTTTTCATGTAAGTATTCCATGGAATTGAAATTGTTTTTTCCCTATTGGTCTAGAGATGTCGTACATAGTGATGTCAGCTCATAAATTTAGTAGCTCTTCGACATGAGGCTCAATACATACATTCATATCTTTCACTTGGTACTTACCTAATTGGGTGAAAGTACACATAATTACTACCTTGTATATAAATAAGTAATTATGCAATGAATAAGAAAAACAAAATACAACATTCAAACCAATTTTGTAAACAAATACCTGGAACAATCATTTCCAACATTTTTTGCTTCCTCTCTATCGGCATTCAAGGAGGAAGGTTATTGTTTATAAAAAATATAGGCCACACTGAGTAAATAAACCTGATCTCACCAAATGTATTGACACAGCCAACTTCCAATGCAAGCCTAACATTATGAGGTTCTTCTTTAAAAATTAGTCATCTTTCTTCGATGTTCCTAAATGTAAAACTATCTGGAGGCATTTGGAGAACACCATATTCAATTTTGTGTCGTGCATGGTAATCCATAAATTGTGCAATGCTTTGGCACCTAAACAATCATTGCAAACGTGAAATTATCGAAATATGACGAAGAACCTTGTGAGACACCTTTTTTGTTATTTGATCAATTCGATATCTACTCATTTAACATTGCGGGCATTTTGTTTCCGATGCATATTTTCCATAATATATAATATGATTATTCAGACATGCATCAATAGCCTCATACTCCATTCCAATATCTTTCATAATGGCACACATCTCTCAGTATGTGATGTTAATTTTTAATGTTTTTCAAAAATAATAGCACAAATAGGATCACTAAGAGAAACACAATCACAAGGTACACAACATTTTATCCTGTGAAACCCTCATGGGGGAGAAAACCCAGAAAAAATTCTTTAATATAGATTGTTAGTACAATGACAAGAGAAAGACCAAAACACTAGAGATAATCCACCACTAAGCATGCACCTCTCTCTTCTCCTTCTTCTAACTTCAGCTTCCTTCAAAACTTGCGCACTAAATGAGTGACTTGAGTGAGTGAGTGAGTGAGGTGCCCTCCTCACTTATTTATACTGGTTGGGAGGCGCTAGGGTTATGTCCTTTCATCAAGCAAGGCCAACTTCTCCATATAGTGGTTAAAACCACTTTAATTAGCCCTAGGGGCCGACTTTACAATCAACACCATATAACCATGGTTTGACCAATCCACAAAATGGGAATTGGTCTTATACAAATATCGACATGATCTCCACAAAAGGGGATTTGATCTATAAGAAAATAACTCAATTATAAATAGAATATTCTTCACAGTTACAATATCTCAACACTCCCCCTTAACCAGAAGGATATTCTACTAACATAACCCAACACAACATCATGAGGAGAAGAAGAGGGAAGCATCATCATCAACATCTAGATCATTTACTGGCACATCTATAAATCATTGGAAGTTTTTCTGATAAACAACAACATCATATTTCATAGCATGGAGTTGGATTAGCATCATCATCATTATTTGCATAAACATTAGTTAGTATAACACTAATAAAACATCATCAATCAATACAAGACGGATACATCATCATCAACAGCATGAGGCTGATACAACATCATCAACATCATCAACACAAGGCTGAGATAACATCATCAACACAAGGCTGAGATAACATCATCATCATCATGTGGCAACAGAATGAGGCAGGTGTAACAACAAATTTTTGTGGTACTCTGTCAAGCCATCATTAACGGACCTTAAGGATATTCCCATGAATCATAAGATTCCCTAGGATATAAAATCCTCAAAGAGCTACCACGTGGTACTCTCACAGACCGTCCTTATCGAACCTTCAGGATCTGCCTAGGAATCAAAAGATTCCCTAGGATATAAAACCCTAACGGAGCTAACACTACTGACCACAGCTGGCATATACATGCACATGTAATCTGATAGACCGTCCTTACTGGACCTTCTGGATCTGTCCAGGGATGATCAGTCCCCTAGGATATAAAATCCTAACTGAGATACCCATTGTTGGTCAGGATACTATAGTATCATCATCATCACTCCCCCTTTCAAGGGAGGTCCTTTCGGAAAACACCAAGCTTGTCTCGGAAGTGCTCAAAATTCACATGAAACAGAGGCTTGGTCAACACATTTGCAACCTGCTCATTTGTGCCAACATATTGGAGATTTATATCTCCTCTCTACACCATATCATGAATATAGTGATATTGTATTTCTATGTGATTTGAATTATCATGGAACACGGGGTCCTTCTTCATCTTTATGCAACTCTAGTTATCACATAGAATCACGGTGGCTTTCATCTCCAGATCGAATAGACCTGTCAACAACTCCTAAAGCCATATGGCTTCACAACTGGCAGGACATGCTGCAATGTATTATGTTATGTCATTCTGAGAGAAATATTGGATTGCTTCCTGATCTGCCATGAATTCATGGTTGACCCCAAATTGAAACAACATCCTGAAGTTCTCTTTCCATCATAAACACTTCCAACCCAATCTGAATCAGTATATCCATACAGTCTGAAGTCATTATCTCTAGTATAACAAAGACCATATTCCAACGCACCCTTAAGGTATCTCATCACATGTTTTGTAGCTACAAGGTGAATACATCTGGGCTCTACCAAATACTGACTCAAGGTGTTCACAACAAAATATATATATATGACGTATTCGTCAGATACATCAATGAACCAATAATTTGTCTGTACAGAGTAGCATCAACCAATTCTGACGAAGTATCTACCAGGAGCTTCAACTTTGTTTCCATGGGTGTGTTCATGGCTTTACACTCCAACATGTCAAACCTCTTCACTGTTTCTATTGCATACTTCCCTTGGTTAAGGAAGATCTTCTCTAGGCTCTGCCAAACTTCAATACATAAGAAATAATGCATAAGGCCTAAGTATTTCATCTCAAACTTTGCAGCGACCTTCTTCTTACAATCTATGATGAGATTTTCTTCTCCAGTTAATAATAAGTCATCTACATAAAACATCAATATAACCAGTTCATCATTCATAACCTTGAAGTAAAGGTTAGAATCAACTTTGCTCTTGGTAAAAACCAATCTCGTCAGGAAACTGTCAATTCGTCCATACCAAGCTCTAGGAGCTTGCTTTAATCCATATAGAGATTTCTTCAATCTGTAGACATGAGTCTTTTTGTCTTCAACTTCAAACACTTGTGGTTGTTCTATATACACTTCTTCTTCAATAACACCATTCAAGAAGGTTGTTTTCACATCCATCTGGTGTAACTTCCACTTCATCTTGGCTGCAAGAGATATGATTGTTATGATAGAAGTGTATCTGGCCACAGGAGCAAACGTCTCTTCATAATCAATGCCTTCCTTTTGAGAAAATCCATGAGCTACAAATATTTATTTATGTTTTTCAATACTTCTGTCTACATCATGTTTTATCTTGTATATCCATTTGGAAGATACCATATATTTGTTCTTTGGTCTGGGAACTATTTCTCATACATCATTCTTCATAATGGAATGGTATTCTTCTGTCATGGCATCTGCCCATTCTTTCTTCTAAAAGGATTCTTCAAAGCAAGTAGGCTCCTTCTCTATAAGATCACACATCAAGGCCATATAACTAGAGAATGGTTTAGGTTTATTGATATGTCTCATGGTTCCTTCTGGGGCACCATACTTCTCTCCATCTTGAATAATTTCCCTTGCCTAAGTTGGCTTTCTCTTGTGAGAGATCGTCATCTGGGGAGGTTCTTGAGATTCTATCATATCATGATCTTCTGGAATCTCATCATCGGGGGAAACTGTAGCTTCCTTCACAGGTTCTGCAACTCTAGGAGCTACAAGTTATTCTCTTAAGTGTTGGCACTTCCTTGATCTCTTAAGTGTTGCATCTTCATCAAAGACTACATCTCTGTTGATCTCAATATGATGGTAACCTGGTATGTAAATTATGAATGTCTTAAAGACCTCATAGTATCCAACAAATATTTGCTTATTTCCTGAAGGGTCCAACTTAGTTCTCCTTTCTTTTGGAATGTGTACAAACACTGGACAACCAAATATTTTGAGATTTCTTACTTCTGGATTCTTTTTGTAGAACATCTCGTTGGGGGTTTTGAACCCAAGTGCACTATGAGATAACCTATTTTGGACATATATTGTTGTTCTTGTTGCTTCATCCTATAAGTGCATTGGAAAATATTGATCATGGATCATAGTCTTCACTGCTTCCATTGTTTTTCTATTCTTTCTTTCTACTACACCATTTTGTTGAGGATTATAGGGAGTGGTGAGATCCATATTAATCCCGACATCTCTACAAAATATTCCAAATTCTTTTAAGGTGTATTCTCCTCCATTATCTAACTTGAGTGTCTTGATTTTTCTTTCGGAGAGATTTTCTACCAAGGCGTTGAATTCCTTGAACCTTCTGAGTAATTCATCTTTGGATTTCAAGAAATAAACCCAAGTCTTGCGAGAGTAATCATCAATAAATGGAACATAGTATACATACCCACTTAGAGAGGTTGTTGGTATTGGACCACATACATCTTAGTGGAGGAGCTCCAAATTTCCTTCTACTTTATTGTCTCTCTTTTGAAAATGATTATTTATGTTCTTTCCTTGTGCACATCCCTTGCACACACCTTCATAGTCAACCTTGAATTCTAGTAAACCTATAACTACCTTGCTTACATATGGTAAGGATTTGTAGTTGATGTGAGCTAGTCTTTTATTCCAAAGTTCACATGGAATCTCAGTGGAGTGAGTCAAAGCTGCATCTAAGTGACCTTTTAACTTATACAAGCCACCTTCTTTTGTTCCAATAACAATTGTATCTTCTATGGTTTTCCTTTAGCCCACATAATAACTTCACCATCTATAAATGCAACCCTGAACCCCTTCTTATCTAAAGTTGAGATAGAAATTAAGTTCTTTGTCAAACCTAGTACATATAGTACATCCTTCATCTTCATCAGAGTTCATGAATCTAGTTTGTAAGTGGATTCTCCCATTCCTTTGAGAGGGTATTCATAGTCATATCCAAGTGAGACTTTCTGGGGAAATTCCTTTTATGTGAGGCTAGAGAGAATATCTCGCTAACCTGTTGTGTGCTTAGAAGCACCACTATCTATGAGCCAAGTATCCTCTCTAGGTATCACAGATCCTAAGAGGGGAGAGAATAAAACATAGTCTTCAATCTTTTCTTTAGTAATATTTGAGGGTGGCTCATCATCTTCAACTACATGGGAATGATGTCTTTTGTTTGTTCTCTTATTTTATTCTTCCCTTCTAGAATAACAATTCTTAGCAATGTGTCCCAACTTATCACAATGATAACATTGATAAGAGGAGAAATATTTTTCTCTACTTTTCCCCTTCTGATATTTCTAGAATCTCTTTGGAGGGTGAGATTCTTTATGCGAGTGGGTGAATCTATTTGGAGAGTGAGATTCATTATGAAGATGGGTCTCCTTTTGGAAATGATACCTTTTCTTTCCTCCTTTAGCATGAGCAGCTAAGGCTTGATCTTCATCCCTTAATAGTACAACTTCTCGGTTTGCCACTTTTGCTTCTTATTGAACACATTCTTCCCACAAGCTATCAAAATAGAGTTTTTATTTTCTTGCATAGATAGTTTGGATGAATGCATCCCAAGGTATTGTGAGACCATTAAGAGTTGTCATTATAAGTTCATATTCATCTAGGTTTTCTCCAATTGCTTCTAGTTTTTCCTTGAATTGAGAAACCCTAGAGAAATAGTCATGGACTATTTCTCCTTTTTGCATCTTTGTACTCTTGAGTTGGGTTCTCAATTTCATCTTCCGGTTGATGTTATTTCCTTCATACATGTTGGTTAGGGCATCAAACATTTCTTTTGGAGTATTCTTAGAAGACACTTGAGGGATCAAGTGATCTTTAATGGAGTCTGCAATGATCCTTTTGGTCCTAACCATATCCTCCTTGTGTTTTGCTTTGGTTGCTTCTTCTTCAGCTTCTGGTACATTTTCTTTTATGAATTTTGTTAGGTCATTCTCTGTTGAAATAATGTAATTGTGAAGAGCATTCTTATTATTATTGGATTAAATCCCCATTGTGGATTAATCATGTCATTATTATTATTATTGTTATTAAATCAATCCCCATTGTGGATTAATCATGTCGGTAATTGAATAAGGACCAAATCCCCTTTTGCAGATTGGTCATCGGACAATTACAAAGTGATGAATAAGAAGTCGGCCCCAGCAATTATAATGGAAGGCCCGAAATTAATTAAAGGTGGGTTTACCCACCCAGAGTAAGAGGTCGGCCCTGCCAGATGGTGACTCTTCACACGTGCCAGATTGATATAAATAAGAGGCTAGCGCCTCACTTCTAAGACACACTTCACTTGCTCAGTATCTTATGACGCAAGCTACAATTGGAAGTTGGAGAGAGGAGAAGAAGGGTGGCACATCTCTTGGGGAGGACTTTCTGTATTGGTTTGAGTTATCTCTTGAACATTGTATAAGCCATTTATGATAAGGAAGTTTT
>CBVK0100413479.1:0-19644 GCA_900067695.1 Picea abies
CATGTTTGCATGAGAAAAGGAGTTTTAGATTCGGGTAGAAGGTTAAAAGTTGTTCTTGAAGGGTCATGATCTGCGTACAAGTTTAAAGCCCTAGCTTGTTATTCCGTAGGGTAGAATACCCCACAACAGGGGATCGACTTCTCCAGAGATCCAGAGATACCAGTGCCTCCTGGTGAGGAGCGAGGGGAGATGGGTAAGTCTCCACCTGTATATTTTTTTTGTTTGCATATGTAATTTTTATGTCTTTTTGATATATATATCATGTTTTGTATACCAGAGTTTTTGATGAGTGAACATGTATTGGATGCAGATGTGGGACCCGTGCGACTTGCCGACTATGCACGGAACAGGCATCACCCACAGCCAGAAGCCATTGCTGTCGCCGCTGGGGGAGCAGCAGTAGAAGGGAACCTCCTAGCAGGAGAGGCCGAGAGGGTTCTTAGGCGAATTGAGCGGAACTTCACTGCACTCACTCGCATAGTTCCCATGGTAGAGATAGAGGACCTGCCGCCATCCATGCAGACTCATGTTGTGGGGGCACCTCGGACATGGGTCCGATTGTTTAGGCGTTTATCCCAAGCTGTACATGATTATAACAGGGCCCATAGGCCCTGAGCAGACTTTTAGACTTTTTGTGTGCCACGAGCACTGATATGTATATATTTTTTGAGGGCATAAGCCTGGTGACTCGTTACTGTTCCCACTTTTGAGGTGCTTGCACCCATCTATGTACTCTGAGGATTTTATGATGTTTATATATGGTTTTTATCTCTTTTTTGTGTCTTATGGATTATGTGTGCAAAAATGTATTTACATGTTTATGTTCATGATCATTTTATATGTGGGCAAGATGCCAATCTAAAATGTGATTAGCTAGAGTATCTGTGATTTGGTTGAATCTCCTAGGAACATGAAAATATGTAATATAATCAAAGTTGCGTTCTAAGAGACGTACCCTAAGGAATCGTTTGTGTAAAGTTGGATCATGAACCCGGTATATCCTATTTAGCTGCGACACAACCAGTTGAGCGTCTAGATAGACCCAGAGGCGAGAGATACCCAATGACAATGCGTCACGAAGCAACTCAATAACTGCACTATACTCGGAAACATTATTTGTGGTGTCACCTAAGCATATACCTCTGGAAGATAACAACTGACCCTGTGGTGTAAAGATTACCCAAGCTGCGGAGGCAAGCCTCCACATGTGTCGACTAGCACCGTCCGCATACCCAACGAACATCTCGGACTCACTTGACATCTACCATATTGACAAAAGATAACATCAATGACACATCCATAACACTTTTTAAAAGAAATGTAAAAGTAATAGTACAAAGACTATACATGTGTTACAAAAAGTTACCCACAGTGACCTTTCTATGAGTAATACTTCTTGAGGTAGAGCCCATTTCTAGGCTCCGCCAAAGCATTCCCTTCAAAATCGACCAAACGATAAGCGCCCTTTTTTAATACCTCCTTAATAATGAAGGGTTCGAACCACATGGGTTTAAACTTTCCTTCTCCCAGGGGGTCCTTATCTTGGTCATAGACCAGGACAAGGTCGCCTTCAGAAAAAATCTGAGCATGAATGGACCTATCATATTGACACTTGACCTTATGTTTATGAGCCTCGTTGGCCAGGACCGCATCGCGACGCTGCTCATCAAGATGCTCAAGGTGTACTAACCGCTCTTCAAGTGGAGAAGTGTCTGGCAATAACTGTACTGTCAAGTTCAGAGATGGGATTTGACATTCGATGGGCAAGACTGCCTCCAGCCCGTAAATGAGTTGGAAAGGTGAGAAATCGGTTGCAGTCTTAACAGATGTTCGGTAAGCCCATAATGTCGAGTATAACATCAAATGCCAATTTGACTTGGCTGAGTTGATAGTTCGTTGTAGAATAGTTTGAAGGGTTTTGTTTACAGCTTCCACCTGCTCATTGGCTTGGGGGTAGTAAGGTGAGGAATGTTCTTGCCGTAACCCAAGCTTTGATGTTAACTCAGACATCATTTGGTTCTGAAAGTGACTGCCATGGTCAATGAAAATCTCTCTCGGGACGCCGAACCGTGCTATAATTTGGTTGAATAAGAAGAGAGTTGCAGTCTCTCCATCATCTTTAAACGTTGGCATAGATTTGACCCACTTAGTGAAGTAGTCAACAGCTACGATGATATAGCGGTGCCCCCTTGCTGACGGGGGGTTGCATGTAGTGTAATCAATCCCCCACTTAGTGAAGGGACCAACTGTGATGACAGGAAACATAGGAGCTGGATGTGCCCTCATCTTCCGAGAGAAGATTTGGCACGGATGGCACTTCTTGACCGACTCAATACAATCTTTCATAAGTGTGGGCCAGAAGTAACCTGCTCGTAAAATCTTTTGGGTTGTTTCCAACCCAGATAAGTGACCGTGACAAGCTCTTGTATGACAATCGTTGAGCACTATGACGGCTTCCTCATGAGTGAGACATCGACGTAAAATGCAGTCTACACCTCTCCGATACAACGTATCATCGAGTATGAGATAATTCTTAGCCTGATGGCGTATCCGCCAACGCTCGTCATGAGAAGCAGAGATGGGGTACTTCAAAGTCTGGAGATATATCAGTATATCTCTGTACCAGGGGTCTGAAGATTCAATCAAAAACATATCCCTCCGAATAGGCGATTCCTCAGGCACAACGTCACCTGACTCAACCGGAAGCTCCGAAATAAGTTCTGCGAAAACCAATGACTTCTTGGACTTTGCTGAAGCGAAGTCTAAGTCAAATTCTTGGAGGATGACCATCCATCTACTGATTTTTCTATCGATAACTCATCGTGTCAACATGTACTAGAATGGATTCACGACAGCGATGGCAGTGGTCTTGCGAAACAAAACATAGTGACGGAACCGTTGCACAGCATGAACTGCTGCCAACGCAAGTTTTTCGAGATGGGAATAATTAAGTTCCGGTCCTATGAGGCCTCGGCTCAGGTAATAGATCACGTATTCTGAAAACGAATCATCTTCCTGAACAAGAACCATGCCTATGGTTGACTCTGCGGCAGCCAGATATAATAAGAAATCTTTGTTATAATTAGGTGGTCGTAGCAGAGGTGCGGTTGTGAGGGTGTGTTTTAATGCGTCGAAAGAGCGTTGAGCGACTTTGTCCCAGAAAAAGGGAACATATTTCTTCAGTAAACGCATAAATCCCTTAGTGATTTCGGCATAGTTGGCGATGAAGCATCATAAGAAGTTCGCCTTGCCTTGAAGACTTTGAAGTTGTAAGATTGTGTGTGGGGGGGGCAACTGGATGATTGCCTCCACCTTAAGAGGATCCACCATGATCCCTGTTGTTGACACGATGAAACCTAACAAACGTCCTGATGTGACGCAAAAGTTGCACTTGTTGGGATTCAAACGAATCCTGAAGTAGCGATAGCGTTCCAAGATTAGTCTGAGGTGCATAGGATGATCCTTTCGCTTGCGAGAGCGTGATGCTAAATCATCTAAATAGGCCTCGACTATATGTTTGAGGTCGTGAAACACAAAAGACATGGCCCTCTGGAAAGTGGCTCCAGCATTTTTGAGGCCAAAAGGCATCTTTCAATAGGCGAATGTACCCCATGGACAAATGAATGTCGTTTTGTGTTGGTCTTCAGGTTTGATTTGGATTTGATTATATCCCGAAAAACCATCCATGAACGAAAAGGCTTCACAACCGGCACATTCATCAATGATCTGGTCAATGAATGGGGTTGGAAAATTATCTTTTGGACATGCCTTGTTCAAATCACATAAATCAGTACATACACAAATTGTGCCTTGTTTTTTATTGACCGGCACAGGGTTTGAAACCCATTGAGTCAAATGGATAGGGTAAATGAACCCTGCCTTGAGCAATTTCTCAACCTCAATCTTGATGGTTGTTGCTTTCTTATGATTGACTGGATGAAGCTTTTGTCGAACGGGCTTAGCATCAGGATACATTGTGATTTCATGTTCAACTATTTTTGGATCGATACCTGGCATTTCCTCATAAGACCAGGCAAAAACGTCGCGAAATTCTTTGAAAAGATCCGTGTAGATTTGAATCTCTTCGGGGGAGCAATCCGCTCTGACGAAGACATTCTCCACGACACCAGGGTTTCGGGAGATGTTGATAGGTATAGTTGCAGCGATAGCCGCCATATTTCCCTCAGCATAAATTTCCTGTGTAGCTAAGAGATTAATGGCACATGGCTGATCTCCCTTCATGGTGATGGTGAATTCTCCTGCCTCAATTTGGCTTAACTATGGGAGGAAATATGATCGGTGATGAAGATCCTCCCAAGGTTTGTCCAGACTAGTCATTGCTTCGATTACTACTTCGTCAGAAGGCAAGACTAAGTCTAACGAATCGGTGTTGGCGAGAGAACCCTGAGCCCAGATAGGCTCTAGAGGTGGATCCAACTCTTGTGCGGGAGTCGGATCAGGGTTAGCTGAAGCTTGCTGGACTAAAGAGTATGCTACTTCAGTAGCCGACAAGGGCATGGACATGTTGGAGTGCCCTGTCTCATCCATCGTGGCTGATGGGGAAGGAAGAATCCACGGATCCTCAAAGTAAGTCATGCGGAACGACGAAACGTGAAAAATCTTAGCCTTGTGGTGATTAGATATAAACTGGACATCGTCATGAGGAGGTGGGTAATCGAAAGTACCCATCAAAGATGGGCACAAACCAACTCCTACATTAATGACACTGGCTTGAGGATTATCAATCATGGGAACCGTGGATGCCCCCAAAGCTAGGTTAGGTCTAGAGAAGGACAATTGATCGATGGTCACTATCCGACCCTCGTGTGGAAACAACAAGACTCAAAAAACTATAGCAACCACAGCTTGCATAGCATAAGTCCAACTACGACCTAACAAGAGATTGTAGTCGAGGGGGGCATCAACTACCTCTACCTCGACACACACAGTCTTCCCTCCTAACTGCACAGGGAAAAAAGGAATGATGCCATGTGGTCGGAAAGAACGATCATCGAACGCAGTGAGGAGAGTAGGTGATGGAGACAAAGCGGGTTGGCCAATGGCCTTCCAACATGCTAACGACATAACACATGTCGAGGCACCCTCGTCGACCACCGTGTGAAAGATATTGCATGTAAAAGTTTTCGTGGGATGAGCCACTACTATCTGAAACGCTACGTGGTAAGGTAGATGAGGTTTTAAGTTAGTTGTATCTAGCATGATGGTGCCCAAGTTACAAGTCTCAGTAGAGCCTAAAGCAGTCAACAAGGCTTTCCTCTGAGCAGGGCAGCTTTGGAGGACCTCCAAAGCAGACATCACACAAGGGGTTTGTGATAAATCCTCCACCACAGAGTAATTATGGGCGGCCCTTGCGTTTAGATTGTGAGAAGCTTTCTTAAATGCACCCTTTGGAATGCGTGTCATGGTTTCTCCCAACGTCCTCTCGATCTGCAGAGGAAGAGATGGGATTTCGGCTTCTTTACCCTTCTCAGAGGTGCTTGGTTTACTATAGTCGTGCACTCCAGTCGTTATTAAAGCATCACCCCTAACCATATATACATTCGCGGATGAGGAATTGTTTGGGGGGAGGGCAGGTTTCTTGGCTGCCCTCGTCAGCACTTGTAGAGGCTTGAGTTAAATTTTGCCCATGCTGAAAGGGATTAGTCAACACAGCTTGTTGTTGCTGTGTGACAAACTTTTGGGCCTCTGCAAGTCGAGGACACAGATGGGTCGGGTGGTCTTCCACACACAAGTTGCACGGATACCTCGCCTTCCGTTTTTCCGTGGTGCCCTCACCAGCATTATCATTTTTTCTCCCCCTTACCCTTCTTTCGTTGTTTTTTCTTCCCTTCAGGCTGCTGGTTGGCCTTTGGGTTAGTCGTCTGCACGGAGTGTACTTCCGACGTTTGGGTAGGAGGAGCAGCCAAAGCAGTAGTCTGGCTGGCCGCTGAGTGTTGTATAGATAACTGTTGCAATTGTTTTGTCAATTGCTCAGCGGGCTTGGTTTGGGCTGAACCAACAATACCATCGGCATGTGGTCTAGCTCTCTGTCTAGTTTTATCTAGTATTGATCGTGGTGCATCCGGCAGGATGTTGTATAATAAACCAGACTAAGAATAGATAAGCTCGAACTGTTGAGCCCTCATGATGGCATCTTCTTTGGAGAAAACCCCAGAAGTTGCGACGTCTTTAGATAATTGCGGGACCAAAGACTTAAGGAACCTCTCAAGCAGAAATGTTGGGGGGACTGGTACTTTAACTAGACTCTTCTGGCGTCTCCACTCTCGGATATGATCAGAGATATGGTCCGTTGTTGTCTGTTCGAAATTGGCAAGCAACTCTGTGCCAGTGTCGTATCTCACAGGTAACTGGAAATGGTTAAGGAAGGCCATCACCAGTTCACCAAAGGAAGAGTATCGTGAGCGATCGAGCTCGATGTACCATTTCGCGGCACTCCCGATGAGAGTGCGTTGAAACAATTGCAACTGAACGGAGTCATCTTTCAATGAGTTAGATGAACACCAAAGATGGAAGGTAGTCACGTGATCACCTGGATCTTCGTTAGGCTTGGCCTCGAACTTTGGAATGTCCGAAGGCAACTTCGTTGGCATAGGAGGCCAAGGTGGATCGTGACAAATAGGATCATTTAAAAACCTTGTCAAATCTGGCAAGTGTAACGTCGCCAGGAAGGGTAGTTTGGGTTGCTGCTGATAGCCTGGGAAAAAGGGTCCTGGAGTTTGACTGGCACCAGGTTGCCAGGAAAAGTTTGGCTGTTGGCCCGGGTTCTGGTAGAAACCATGGCCCTGACCAGCGTAAGGATTTTGCATCTGTGGAGACATCATTGGTTGATTCCCCATAAAGGACATCGGATGTTGGGCATGCATCGTGTTTGAAGGACTTTGGGAAGGATTACCCCATGCCAGTCCTAATGGGAGAGGCATAGAAGTCTGTCCAGGGTTCCATTGACTGTGGAAAGAATTACCCCAGAACGGCATTCCAGAGGAGGGAACGGATCCTTGTTCTGAGTTCCAAGGTCTTGCTATATGTGCCCCTGGCGCAGGAATAGTACCCTGCGCCGGAGTAGACTGTCCAAAAATAGGGGTGCCCCCAGACGGGAAAGCAGAGGATGCGAAAGTGTTGTTACCAAACGTCTCATTCCAAACAAACGGTGATGAACCTACCGGCATAGTGTGCGCAGGTGTTCCTTGACTCCCGGCTCCAAGTAAACTAGTGTGTGCAGGCTGCCCGGCGGACTGCTGATGCGGACCACCAAGCGAAGGGGACGAAGGAGGAATATGACCTCCAGCGTAAGGAAAAGCATTGAAAAGGACAGGAATGCCCCCAAGTTGACCTTGCAGAGGAGCGTTAGAGCTCCCTGCCCCCAGACCCAAAGTCTGTAAAGTGGAGTAAGTGAGTGCAGGACTTGTACCCGAACTAGGCATACCGTATCAGAATGGAGGGCCTATCGCACTAGGTGTGAAGGGATTTGTGGCCACCGCAATAGATGGGATCGGTCCACTGTGCGACGTAGCTGCGGCCGAGACCATGGTGGCCCGGACCGACGATGGAAAGTTAGGAGATGCTTCTCATGTGGTAGCAACGGTGGTGGGAATGGAAGAATTCCCAGAGGAAGTAACAGCGTTTGTTTCCATAGCTGTGTGAGGCACTGACATGCGTTCGTAAAATTGAATTGGTACAATAACTTGTGGCCAAGTATCAATGGTTGGGGTTTCAACCAAACCAAGATTGGCGGTTGATTCCTCCGGGAGTTGTTCGGGCACAATGGTTTGTAACCCGGTTGCTTCGAAAGACCCTTGTTGGTCTAGCTTCCACCTCAATGGTGGCGGGGGTGGCTCCAGTATAACCGGTGGCAGGACCAGAAGCCTTCGTGACCGGCGGAGCTTGGGATCCTCCATTGTGTGAGAAGATCCAAGACATGCTAAGGTATTCTACACGTTCAAACAGTAACACACACTAAAAAAGAAGCCCCTAAGAGATAAGACAAGCAATCACTAACTATTTTGAAGAACAGTTACAACAACCAACACTAGAGCAACTTACCGGTGCAAGTGCAACTTGAATACGGAAGCACCCTCCGGGTATACTCTGTAAAGCATGGCCCGATGTCTGTCCTAGGTACCATGGTATACCCCCGCAGTCACCTGTGTATGTCCCTAAAAAGATTGGCAACTAATTTGCCAGCACGCGAACAGTCACTAGGCGGGTACAGTCGATAGTCGGGTAGACCACAATGAGCAGGGTATCAAGCCCGAAACCTGTCAAGGGTATCGAGAGCAAATGGTTCGGAAGACAACTGAGGACCTCGAACGGATTCGAGACCCACGAAGCCCTGTGGCAAATGCAAACAACGAAATCCCACAACAAGTCCTCGATATGTGTTCTCCACTACGCTTGGTCCGGCTTTGGAGGGGTTATCTCTGCTACCTTTCCTTACACGACCTCGTGTTTATCCCCTATGTTAGAGGGGGGTCCTAGATAACTTCCACGTAACTGGACTTCTACACTCCCTATCACAGACTCCAATGTTTAATTTTGAGTGGCCTTGGAGAGTTTCCTCTCCAACCTAATCCAAGGCCCTAGTCCTGAACTAGTATATGAACCCTACAAACAAAAAGTCTAATAGATTTTAAATTAGCGTTGCTTTTATGGGATTTTTTACGTCACGGGATATGAAGGTGAAACTGATAATGTGTAAAGACTCAAAGCAAAAACTAATGAAAAAAGCTGGAAACAAAAGACTTTTACTAAATGCAAAAATCAACAACTTTTCACAAAGAAAGACTTCTTTTTCTTTTCAATTTTTCTAAGATTTCATGCAACAAACATAAAGGACTTTCGCTCAACTACGAGCTACTTATGCTCAATGCACTGCAAAAATTTATGAACAAAAAGACTTCTTCCTAGCTATAGATGCAGAAACACAATCTTCAAACAAAGAAGAAAATGAAAAGATTTTTTTTTCCTCTTTTTTTTTAATTTACGTGCAAATCAAACAACAAAGGGAAAATACCAACAAGCCTAAAACCAAGAACAAAAAACAAAATTATGGCTTAAAGCGCAGATCGCAAAGAATCAGAGCAAGGACACACAATGGCAATCAAGAAAGCAAAGACTCTTACGCTTGTCTAAAAACCTTAAAACAAAAAAAAACAAAAAAATCTTTTTATCTTTTCTATCAATTATCAACTAAGAAAAAGCAAGCTAAGGGTAAGCTGACCTAACCTACTGACTGTTCAACCCCAGACTTAAACACCTGAGAGCACTACTCCTCACCAAAAGAGGGGATGACTACCCCACCTTGATAAAAAAGCAGCCTGTCAAACACACTACTGTCACTAAAACAGCACGCGTGCAAACGCGCGCTGAGCTGAAACAGAACGCGTGTACCCGCGGTCTGACCTTGTACAGGTCGTGTGTATGTATAACTTTTAAGGCAAAAAATAAAAACAGGCAGCCCAGACCCAGAAGAGGCCTCTGGTATTGACAACCAGGGTCCCTTGAAGGCTTGGATGCTTCTTCTAACAGAAAATAAAAATAATTGCAAGGAATAACAAAACACAACAAGACAAACTGAGACAAGACTGTGAACTAGCAAGACTCAGACAAGATCCAGAAAACCCCCTGAGAATGTATAATCCTGACAGGGAAGAGGAGGACTGACTCTCAAGCTTCCTGAAATCCTACATGCTACTGAAACCTCTACAGCTAGCGTTCAAACACGGGCTGTAAGAGGTTAGGGCGCGGATACATGTGTGCAGGCCTTCTACAGGCCACGTGTACCTCTGTGTGTCCCGATAATTATCGTCAAGCAACAGTCAAGGAAAAAGTGGTATAAAGAACCAGGTTCCCTGCTAACTCTGACCTAACAGAAAACAGATAGGCAAAGAAACAGAAAATCCAATCCTTTAAACTACTCAAAAACCTCAACTAAATCCAGAAAACCCTAAAGAGTATCTTCCTCAGTACGGTCGCGAACTCTGTTGTTGGGAAAAATACCCTACGGACTAGCAAACTAGGGTCAGACTTGCATGCAGAATTTTGACCGTAAAGAAATTACTTTTAACCTACCACCCAAAACTTAAAACCCCTCTTTCACATACATGCATGGAAAGGAACTACTAACCTTTTTACTGATGTTTGGTGTAGATCCTTTGTTGCGCTTTGCCCGCTTACTTGCGCTACTCCTTCCAAAGATAATCCTGCAATCAAGGCAAAACACTACGCATGCATGCTACTTTTCTACTTGAGTGTTAGAAATTAAGCATAAATTAAACAAATCATATATAACTCATGCATTGGGATGGGAAAAGTATTCTTTTATTATTTTCAAAATGAATCAACTTACAATCAAAGT
The DNA here is from genome assembly GCA_900067695.1 of Picea abies. NCBI lineage: Eukaryota > Viridiplantae > Streptophyta > Pinopsida > Pinales > Pinaceae > Picea > Picea abies. The sequence continues at coordinate 10,376 of CBVK0100413479.1, forward strand.
CAAGACCGGCCACCGCTCCTTGATCTTGATCCTGGGCTCCTCCTCTTCTTTGTCCTCCAACTGCTTTGCGTTAATTCTCCTTAGGCTTGAGGAAAGGCTAAAGGGTTGGGACAAATGGATTCGACAATTGGGCAGAGTTTCTTCACTATAATTTTTCCTCTTTCAAATGGTACCCCTACCCCTTCTTTTATAGGCTAGAAGGAGCTAGGGTTTTGGATGAACTCTTGGCCATGCATGGCCGGGAGTTTCAGTTAACTGACCCATAGCTTTTTGTCCCGTCGGCAACTTTCCTATTTTTGTGTTTTGTTAGGTAAACGCGGGCTGTAGTAGGCCTGCCAGCGTTCACCCGCGTGCAATAGTGGGTTAGGGCACGTGTACCTTCACCCAAGAGGATTTTCAAAGAGGTTTTTCAGCAAATGTTTTGGCAATGAAGGGATATGAGTTGGCCTGATGCCAGGTAAGCATGTGTGGTGCCAGGTAAGCATGTGTGGTGCAATTTAGGGTTATAACACTAAGGTGAGTTATTAATTAATTAAGTCTCCCCTTAACACATTTTCGTTCTATTTCTCCATTGACTTAGGCTTAAGTGACATTTCCTATGTTTTTGGCTTAATTCATCATTTAGCCATCAATTCTCCCTTATTTCTCCTCTTGTTCCATGTTTGTGCCTGAATATAGTCTACGGGAACAAATAGACTACTAAGTCACTCCCTGTTGGCCTACTCTTGGGAACAGGACATCACAACTTCCCTCTAAGTGCTTCTTTAATCATCTTGTCTTCTTCTGCCTAGAGTATTAGCTTTATGATTTCTTGCTTGACTTCTTTGGAGTTCTAAGTTAGTTCTTCCTAGAGTCACTTGTTTTTATTATTTTCTCTTTTAATAACTTCTATGGCACTCAACAATTCTTCTTTGTAATCGAATTATTCCTATTCATATTCTTCTTTGGAGCCTTATTCACCGGAGTCTTATATTTCCATGAATAGTACCCTTTTTGTATCACTGTCGCTGAATTCATCTACTTCTGATGAAGAACTGTCTTCCTTGGTGCAAAGGATTTTCTTGAAAAACTTATTTTTTTCTCTTCTACCCTTTTTAATTTTCTTTTTAGGGTCATCTTCTTGTTCATTTATTTTCTTTTTATTATAAGTACATTTATTAGGAAAATGACCAACACCATCACAATTAAAACAAACCAATGTAAGCTTACCTTTGTATTTTTCGGTTCCCTTTTTCAACCTTCTGACAAAGTTAGCCACCTCTTCATATTCCTCTGAATCATCGTTGTAGCTACAATCTGACTTTTCCTTCTATCTATCTTTCTTCTTTTTCTACTTTGATGATTTGAATGCTAATTCCTTCATGACTGGATTGTCTTGCTATGTCCTCATCTCATAATCTATGACTATCTTGTGTAGCTCATCCATGCTCAAAGTGTCTATATTTGCTCTCTCTTCCAGGGCTGAAATCTTCGGATCATATCTCATAGGTAGAGACCTCAGTACCTTTTGAACAATGATTGTTTCCTTCATTTCTTCTCCCAAACCCTTGATGGCATTGACTGTCTCATCAACTCGTATAAATTAGGAGGCAATGTTTTCATCTTCCTTCATCTTCAATTGTTCAAACTTGACTCTAAATGTTTGAATTTTATCTCCTTTAACTTTGGAATCTCCTTCGTAGATATTCTTGACTTTGTGCCAGATTTATTTTACGGATTCACATTGCACAACCTTGGTGTATATTGATTCAGTCAAACCATTCAGGATAACATTTTTATCTCTAGAATCATTATCTTCAAGTTTCTTTCCATCCTTATATGTCGGGGGAGTGGTTGTTGCTTTGTATACATCTTCAACTTCTCTCCAAACATCAAATCCATGTGCCTGTACATATGATTTCATTCGTATACTCTAGAAGTCATAGTTCTAATCGTCAAACTGTGGTACACCAATCCTAGTGTAGTCCATGATATCCTTACAATGGTTAGACTTCTTTCTGAAGGACCTGCTCTGATACCAGTTGTTGGATTATTGAGAGGGGGGGTGAATCAGTAATGAGCAATTATAGTAATTTTAACCACAATTTGTTCTTCAACAATATTCAACAATTTATCATTAGCATTCAAGATATCATCAACAGTATAATCATAAACAACATCACATCACAATAGATACATAGTACACCATAATTTATGTGGAAACCCAAATGAGAGAAAACAATGGAATGATTTTATTATATATCAAAAGAATACATTCATTGGAAGCACCAACTTCTGATTCTCCAACTACAACTAGAAGGAGGCTCCAACCCCATGTTCTCAGGCTCCATCCTGAAGGAAGCTACAACTCCCTAAATTCTATGGATCCAACCAGAAGGAGGATATAACCCCCTAAGTTCTTTAGTTCCAACCAGAAGGTGGCTACAACCACTTATCATTTCCCCATCCAACCGCCCTGTAATACAAAAGTAGACAAACCATTGCTATCACAAACTCTAACACTGTCACTACCATTGTGACTATCAGTTTGTCTCTGTCACTATCACATCAACCTATATATGTTCATCAACCAACTAAACATGTACCATACCATGCATCAAGTGTATACCAATATACATACTATGTCATGCATTAATCATGAACCAAAAGATACATCAACAATGAATAGTGAATCATGAATTAGAGCATCAACCATGTACAAGCTATGCCATATACAATATCATCAACCATATGCAGATATGTGCCATATCATCAATGAAGTATCTCAAGGAGCCAATGCATGCTCGTCATGCATATTCCACCATACAACATGAATATGTCTCAACGATATATAATCAACTCAAAGATAAGAACCATAAGAACCATGTCATGTGCTAAACCAAATATAAGAGTGTTCCTCACTCTACCAAGCAACCAAGATATACCATATCCAAATACCAAACCAAACATACCAAGTATGCCTCATGAATACACCATATCATGATAAGAAGTAACCATCAAAACAAGTATACAACCATACCAATACCTCTATAGCTGACCTAAACCTCTGGGATAATGACCTGTAACCTTCATTTAGACTTCAGGGACCTGGTACCAACATCTACTCAAAATTTCATGAGTTTTTCACATGTACTCGACTTTCTCTTCTATAGCCTGTGTATATCTGCGCTTTCCTTCACTACATCCCATGTACATTCGCGCCCTGCTGACCTGCAACCCATAGATACCTCAGAAACTAGGGTTTGTTGCAACCCCAAGACTTTCTCCTTCGAGCTTCCTATGCTACCTCATAAATATGTCGTTACAACCTTAGAAAAAGATCACTAGATCACAGAAAAGATAAGAAATGAATAAGTGTGTGATTGTATATGTGAATGACTCCTTCGGGTGCTTATATACATGTGCTAGGTAACTCCTCTCCTTAATTTGGGGCTTCTGGGGTTTTCTTGTTGCAACAACTTTTACCCCTTTGACCAAGACTTATAACAAATTAAGGGATTTTTGTCCACTCTTCGAGGCTTCCAAATTTATAAGGCCATATCTCCCTAATCGTGAGGAACCACGTGGTATTCTGCATATCAACAAAAATGGCATGATGACTAATGTCCATTTATGAGAGTCTTGCATGCATTCACATTGTCCTTTTTATCCATATTCTTCATTCAACTTCAGGTACCAAAACCACATCGTCGGGGCTACCGGAATTCTTCAAGGGTTGACATCAATTTCTAAGATCACTCTTCAATGGTTGACATCAATGACAACCAACTTTCCATACCAACTATCCAACAGAATAGCCATGGCTCTTACTGCATTTTTTCCATGCTTCAATTTCTTCTCAATATTCCTAGCCAATTCCCTTATTTTTCTTTCACTTGCAGAGGCCCATAATACCCCTCTATACATATTTTCACTGGTTTTTATATATAATGCACACATATCCCCAGGTTGAACATTATCCAAAGGGAACTTGAACTCAATGACCTTATAATCTGTAGTTATACGAGGCCTTGGCACCTTTGACTCCAATATTACCAATATTAGTGCATTTTCCTTGTAATCTGTGGCTGAGAGAAATTTAGTTTGAGCATTGACTAGAGAGCATAATTGCTTTTTAGCATCTACACAAGCTCTTCTGATATCAACATAATAATTAAAAAATAAGGTTTGTACCTCAGAATAACCCCCTGTAGTAGTAGAGATAACCTCTCCATCTAACAATAAAGCTCACGAATAATGTTGTATAGTAAAAGGAGCAGGACGAGTCTTTTCAACAAAAGCATATCCTTCTCCACTAGATTTCTCCATCAACTGTAGCATGCCCTTACCTTTATCAAGAGGGTTTGCTAAGGTATCATGTATATCAATCTCTTCTTCTTTCTTATACCTCTTGGTTATGGGCTCATCTATTTCCATATCAGAATTTGTATTAGGAGAATTTTTTTTCCCAATAAAACCTCTAGCTTATGAGAAGTTTCTAAGGCCCTTGTGGAATCAAATCCATTTGCTGGTGTATTCTAAACTTGGGCCATCAATATCTACCTTACCTCTTCCCATGTGTCTATGTTAGTAGTACTTTCTATTATTGGATGAGGTTGATGTTGATAGGAAATCTTCTTACCTGCAATTATTCCCTGTGGATCATAAATCCAACTATTTTCCTTTTCAAAATAAAACTTCTGCAACATGTCTTCAACAAGGTTGAGTGCAGTTCTCAATTTGACCTGAAAAGTTCCCACTTCATTTGGAATATTGAAGGTTATTGGTTGCTTATTTTGAGTGAAATGAAGACGATCTAATGTCATTATCTACCAGAGATACTCCAGGGAAAAAATCCTAAGAGTCAGGAAAACTAAAAAAATTGTAGGGCTCTCCTTCAAAACCATAAACCCTGATTAAGGTGTGTGTTTGTCCTTGATTCTCTCAACCTAATAGTCAGAAAAAATGGCAAATTAGTGTGAGGTGGTTTCTCACATAAAAACCAATTTCCAAAATTATAATTTAATGATAAATACGTGAGTCTAATTTCCCTCACAAGTATTAATCATTTTACATCAAAAGTGAATAATAATATATGAGTTTTTCAAAAGCTCATAAAGCATAATTAAATGCATGAGCATCTCATAAAAGCATTAAAAGAATGCATGAGACCCTTTTCTCACAAAGCATTAATAAAATGCATGAGAAAATAAAACTCAAAACATATAAGTTCACCCTTTCACCACTTTGTCACCAATTTCAACTTCACATGGCGAGCAAAGTAAAAGTACCTTCCATGTGTGGAAATCCATCCGGATCACACCTCCCCACAAAGAACCTTTTGGTCTCAAAAAGTATCAACTTTATCTCTATGAAAATGTCCTCAAAAGGCGCACTCCTTCACACACGTACTTCGGAATCAGAATGCAAAGCCAAAACTTGCAACCGCTGCAAAGCAAATTTTTGGAAAGGCACATCCCTTGTCTCCTTTACCTCTGTTCTTCGAAGATGAAATGTCGAAGCCCACACCTGGAAAAATTGAAACATGTAGTTGATGACCTGTACCACAATATTTGGCGTACCTTACTTGCCAAGATTTTATAACTACACTCTTTGGTCAAGTTTAAAATGAATCACCAACCTGGCTTGGGAAAATCTCCCCATTCAACTGCTTACATAATGATTACAAAATGAAGCCACTTAAGTCTTAAGGTGCAAAATAATGCCTCTCACTCTCCTCACTCAAGAGTAGCTAAACAACCATTACAATGCTTCATAATCACATTTACATCAAATTACAAGGCCTTTTTAATGTGCCGGGAATGTCGCATAGTCGAGCAACTCTATGGTTTTCAAGCTCATTACAATGCTTTTACATCAAATTTTCAAGCAATTCTTATGCCAAATCGGATGTTGAGATATGCACCAATGGGAAACTTCTATGGTTCTATGTACCTATTACCAAAATTTGCATCATGGCCAAAATATGCACTAGGAAGTAAACTCACATACCCCACTACAAATCGTGTGAAATAGGAAACAATGAATGCCCCTTGATTGCCATCAATTTAACTTAGGCATATAGAAACCTTATGAAAATGGATTTCAATAGTTTATATATGAGTTACACTATAATGTAAAACCCAAAAAGAACATGCCAACCAAGGTATCAAAACCCACTATAAATAGTGCACATGCTAGCTTCCCGAACTCCATTTGTTTGCCAATACACATGGCATCAATACCATTGGTTTCGATAGTTACATAATAACTATGATGTAAACCCACATTAGTTAGGAGAAATAGAAGCACATCATTCAAATATAAGGGCTTCAATAGTTTTACAACTATAATAAAATACCAGTAATAAGGCACATTTCCTTCTTACCATCTTGATACCTGAATTGTAACCAACACAAGCAGCACCACTATCGCAACAATCCATTAACTCCTTGGCCTACTCCAAATGAGAGATCATGAACTTTGTAATTAGAAATTTCACCCTGGTTTAAGTGGTTTCAAATTCTAAGTAGAGTGACAAGGAACACAGATTCGAGGCCTTCGCCAAATTGTGGTTCCAAGTCTCGGTTCCAAACTTGGAGTTCATAACTATGTCTAACATTCGGAGATGGCTACCTTGCCACATTTTTCGACACCGAATTGCACCTCGAACCAGTGCTTCCATCAAAACAAAGGAATCTCCATTCTAAGAGGACTGAGGGAGGCATCCATTCCTCGTGCAAACGTTTTCCCCTTCTGCAAGGAAAACAGACCTTCAAACTGCTATCAAGGTTGTAGCAAAAGTCCAATGTATTCTATCAAGAGGTTCAATGATGAGTTGATGGTAGGATCCAAGAATTGGTGGAAATTTGATTACTGGGGAAGTGTGAAGCCATCATGTGCCACAATATGCAATCCTTCATATGCCTATCATTTCTCTTGTGTACGAGTGGAGAGTAGTAGGCTAGTGTAGATCTGCAGGAGACTAAACGCCCCAAACCAATCAAACGTATACACAGAATGCTACTATGAGTAACCTTGGCATGACTACTAGCATCGTAATCTAGGATCGCCTTTGGACTCTCCCTTCTCGACAGCAGATGTCGTCCTACGCCCCACACCCAATGATGACCAAAACGATGTGGCACTATTTCTTGTGTTGTCGTTTCTCCTGCCAATAGATGCTTGGGGTGTTAGATAGAGCCCATGAAGAAGAAAAAAAACACAACACATCTTAGTAAAAACGAAGGTTACTGAAGTCATTGCCCTCACAGAAAGCATGCATCTTATTCCTTCCAGGAACATGAAAGAGAATGCCAAGCATAGAAAACACTGTCACCCACCAGTTGTGCATATTTCTTCACAACAATCTTCCACCAACAAAGGAACTCTGAGTGCCAGAATCTATGGATATCTGGGAGAAAAAAATGGATATGTGTTTTCCTTCAAAGGCGACCATCCAAAAATGGACACCTGGTGCCAAAATCCCTGCAAGACGTGCGTGCTTACCTCGATTCTTCCACCATGATTCTTGGTGCATGGATTTACACCTCGACCTTGTGTCAATCTCTTCAGAAAGGTCGCAATTGTCATGACACACTTAAAGATTCGTGATTGATGATATTTTTGGAAATGGTTTCATTTCCCTAGGCATTGCAACACTATAATTGGTGGTGAGCATCAGCGAATCGATGACTCAACACATCTCGGGATCCCTCAATGATCTTCTAGCCTGTCGATATTTTGTTGCAACCTCCCAGTGTCCCTATCGGAATTGTAAATACCCGTTCCCAGTAGATCATGGTGAATATATTTTGTTTAATGACCATGTTAAGCATGGAAGAAACCACACGATCTTGGACGAAAAGGTAACAACCATTGATTCATTGGTATTCCCAACAAAGAAATCGACGACTCTCAAATCCCAAAAAAAAAAAAATCCACTCCAAAACCTCCAAGTGATTGTTGATCTCTACATGTTTGCGCCCAGGTCGATTCCCATCTTCGAAGGTGAACTGAGATGGCTCCCTCAGAGAGATTTTTCCTCATATTTATGGAATGTTCTGAAGTGTTATAAATGGAATGCAATGTCTGGCTGAATTCATCTCCCATGGTGTATATAATGTGATCATTGCAGAGAAGAACAAAGTATTGCTCCTCCTGCCACCCAATGTCATTTTATCTTCATCGATTGATCTAATTTACAATCTTTCCGAGAAGCTTGCAAAACTCTATGAGTGCTTTCTCTACCAACAAATCCAAGAAAAATTAAATGAAATGGGTTGTTTTCCATTGGTTGGTATTATAATGATAATTTTCATGCGATGGACTCTGTAGATCAGTGCACGTATGTTGGTCCCTGAGATTTGTTTAATACCTGTGGGGCATTATCAAAGTTGTGATTGTTTATTCACAATTGCAATCATCACTTGAATAAGTTGTCTGTCATGCATATCTACCCAGTCTTAGGAAATTCATCGAACTACACCGATCCAATGGAGGATGAAAATGACTAGAAAAGTTGTGGGTAGATCCAACATTTGAGTGAAAACTATGCTTATTATCCCCCAACCAAACTGGACCGACAAAAATAATGGTTGCAAGATCACCGAACATGAACATGCTAGAGATGAGACTAGTCTTTGATAATCCCACTCAATTTTTCAAATATGTTATCCATTTCTTACTAAGCCATTCAAACGGATGATCCTTGGATAGTTGATCTTTTTGAAGAACTACTTCTGGGATTATTGTCATTGGACTAACTCCTTCATCTACTTCCTCCTTCTTTGCAGGAGCTTGTACGACTTTCTTGCCACGTTTTGGACGAAGTTGAGGATGAACTTTCCAGCATTTCCCAATCTAATTGTCATTCATCTTGCAATGAGTGCAATAGTTCCTTTGCTTCTTCTTTAACAGAATATCCTTGTCACGAGGACGTGAAAGGGGTTCTTTTTGTCTTGTCTCACTTCCAGTGGGCATGCTCATCTTCTCTACCCAAACTTTCTTCTTGTGATCCTTTGTTACATCACGGTTAGAATATCGAGTGCAAGAATGCATATTGCAAGAATCATGCTTCTTAAAATCAAAGAAAGAATTTGACTGAACATAACCCTTATACCTTCCAGGCTTATCCTTGTTGTAGATATGACAAGGAATAGGACTAGATTATTTGAATCCGTTCTTGGAATCCAATGATGTAGAGATGGTTTTTGAAGTGGCTCTTGCTTCAACGGACTTTGAGCACTCTCCAATCTCCTCTTGACCATATCCCAAGTGAGATCGGAAGA